>JAGDFM010000221.1:18976-63065 GCA_019155715.1 Phytophthora pseudosyringae | reverse complement strand
GGACATGTGGTCATTTCGACCCTTTTTCGAAGATTTTCGAGGAAAAAAGACATGTGTGCAATCGTCTTCTGTTGCTGGAAATGTGCAAGCTGCCTACATGCTACAAGTGTCGATCGGACTGACGAGCGCTCAATTCAGGCTTCGTGTGTTTGTGATCAAAGGGTGCACAAGACTGATGTCGTTCGAGGTGGATCAATATCAAAACGAATACGCGTCCAAAACCATCGCTGCGCCTTGCTCAAGTTGAAGGAATTGGGCTCTCAACGAACAGTCTGATAGTGAGAAAATATCTACTCTGCTGGGCACGCAATCTGAAATGCGCAGCATTATTCCTACCCTTCTTCGTCCTATGCCGCCTGTCTAGGGCGTGGTCGACTTGGCCTTGGAGCTCTTTTTCTTCTTGGACTTGCGCTTTTTCACTGTCTTAAATCCGTCGTCCTCGGTCGCCTTAGCAACTCCGTTTGACGCCGGTCCGTTGGTGTTCGCAGCGGTAACCACCGGAGAGGTCGCAGACACGGTAAAACCCTCGCGAAGGTAGGTCTTCAGATTGAGGACGGTGTCCTTCAGCTGCTTCGGCGTGTGCAGCGCCGAAATGAAGAAGCGCAAACGGCACTTGCCTTCTTCCACCGCAGGGTACACGATGGGCTTTACGTTAATATTGTGCTGACCCAAGAACTCGGACGCCTTCGCAGTTGCAATGGTGCTGCCGATCATCACCACAACCACAGGAGCTCCGCGGAAAGTGTTCTCGCCCATTGGGATCTTGTGCTCCTTGCACAGGTCGTAGAAGTGCTTGCTTCGCTCCTGTAGCGTTAATGTGCGCGACGGTCCTTCCGTCATGAGCTGCACGGATTTCAATGCGGCCGAGCCGCAAGCGGGGGCCAAGCCGACCGAGAACACGAAGCCTCCAGCGCAGTGCTTCAAATACTTCGTCAGTGTCTGCGAGCCGAGGATGAAACCACCAACTGATCCCAGAGCCTTGCTCATCGTGCCCATGCGCACGTCGATATCCTTCTGGTCCACGTTAAAGTGTTCGCAAATACCACGGCCCGTAGCACCCATCGTACCAAACGAGTGAGCCTCGTCGATAAAAAGCAGCGCCTTGTACTTCTTCTTGATACGGATCATCTCGTGCACATCCGGAATGTCGCCGTCCATACTGTACACACCCTCGATCACGATGAGAACACGGCGGTACTTTGTGCGGAGCTTCGACAGCATACGCTCAAGCGCCTTGGTGTCGTTATGCGGGAACGGCAAGATAGTGGCACCACTGAGACGCTGGCCATTCACACAAGAATCATGGTTAAGTGCATCACACAGAATCAGGTCGCCCTTGGACACCAGCGCATCTATCGTCGTGACGTTGGACACCCAGCCGCCGACGAAGAGAATGCTAGCTTCGGCATTGAAGAACGTGCACAGTGCCTTCTCCAAGTCCACGTTCAACTGCGTCTGGCCCACAATAGGCGACGAGCTCATAGTCGTGCCGTATTCCTCGATTGCTGCCTTTGATGCAGCAGCAACCTCGAGGTTCGAAGCATTTCCAAGGTAATTGTAAGTGTTGAAATTGGTCATGCGGCGCTTCTCAGGCGTGAGCGTCTCCAGGAACGGCACGCGCAACCCAGCACTCTCGAACTCCTTCATCTGTCCAAAGAGCCCCTGAACCTCCGGGAAGTTCTCGATTTCAAAACAACTCGAGTCGATTTCCTCAACCGTAGTGGCAGTCTGAATGGATCCGACACCACCTTGGTTATCACCCTCCTCCCCGCCAGCCAGATCGCCAGATGCCAATCCAGGAGCGTTCGCGAGCTTGAACGGTGTGTCGTACTGGAAAAACGCTGACGGAGAAACGATGCAGCTGAGAAACTCACCCAGATCCGACGACAAGCCAACAATCGCCACTGAATCCATACCAAACATGGCCCACGGAGTGTTCGGGTCAATCTCAGCAGGGTTGACTATCGTCGCCACAACGTCCGGGCCTTCGGACGCTTCACTATCGCCAATCGCCGTCGGCATCTCCATTTCCTGCGCTACATGCTCCAGCAACCACGCGAGAATTTCATCAGGTGTCTTCAGGTCTCCGGAAGGCTTGGTATCCTTCGCGATAGCAGCCTTTTCTTCCACCGGCTTTGCTGCTGCTGGAGTTGACACCAGAGTTTTCCCTGCCTTAGCCCTGTACTCAAACAAAGGCTTGGTGAGGGTGCCATCCAGGAAATGGGCCTTGGAGGCGCTACGCTGGATCTTGCCGCTCGTGGTCTTGGGGATCGTTTTCTGACGGAGCAGCACAATCGCCTCGCACTTCAATTGGTGCTCCGAAAGCACCGTCTTGATGATCTCACGGCAAATCTCCTCCAGCGTTTGCTGTGAGGATCCATTCTTGACCTCCACGACCACCACAAGCGCTTCCTCGTCGCCCTTTTCAATCGAAAATGCGGCAGTGCACCCCGGACGGATGTTGTCGTGGGCGTGTTCAACAGATGCCTCAACATCCTGTGGACACACATTGCGGCCACGAATAATGATCAGATCCTTGAGGCGGCCTGTCACGAAGAGCTCGCCCTTGCGGAGGAAGCCCATATCACCGGTGCGCAGGTACGTGTTCTTCGAGTTCTTCTCGCCAGCAAGCTGTGCGCGGAACATCTCCTCCGTGTAATCGGGGCGGTTCCAATAGCCGATGGCCACCGAAGGTCCCTGCACCCAGACTTCGCCGACCTGCAGCTCGTCCAGCCGCTGTTTAGTGTCTGGGTCCACGACCGCCACACCAAACGTCGGCATAGCCTTACCACAACCCACAAGTTGCATCACCTCATTGGCCGCAGGCTGCTTGCCCTTCTTGGTGCTCACCACAGCGACCTTGCGCTGTGTCTCCAGTATCCGCTTGTTGACGTCGAGGAGCGTCGGCTTCTGGGGCGGTTCTTGGCCAGTGCACACCAGAGTCACTTCCGCCAATCCATAGCCGCAGTTAAACGTGTTGGGGTCGAAACCGGAGGCACTGAACTTGGTCGTGAATGCCTCCAGCGACTCGCGACGAATCGGTTCAGCCGCGCAGATCGTCTGCTTGAGCGAGCTCAGGTCCATCTCCGCCGCCTGCTTGTCGCTAGTCTTCCTGGCCGCCAGCGCATAGCCGAAGTTGGGCGCGCACACGTGCGTCGCCTTGTACTTGCTGGCCGTGCGCATCCAGAGCGCTGGGTCCTTAATGAAGCTGATCGGCGACATGCTCACGCACCTCGCAGCCGTGACGCACGGGGTAATGATAAACCCAACCAGGCCCATATCGTGGTAGCTCGGCAGCCAGCTCACCATGGTGTCCGTGGGCTCAATGCTCTCCCAGGTCTTCAGCTGCGCCCTCAAGTTGCCGTGCGAGATCATGACCGCCTTGGGCGCCGACGTGGACCCCGAGCTGTACTGGAAGAACGCCACGTCGTTGGGCGTCAACGACAGCGCGTCCTCGTCGTCGTACTGCGCGACTAGCGAGTCGGGCAGACTGTCCGAGGTGATCCACTTCAACTTGGCAGGCCACGACGTCCTGTCCGAGGAGAAGTAGCCCTTGACTGTCGCCATCTTGCTGGCGAGATGGTACGTCGTGTTGGTCAGCACCACCGCCGCCCCGGAGTCCTCCACGAGGCGGTTGAACTTGGGCAGGTCCTTGGCCAGCGTGCCCGGGTACGGCGGGTACACGGGGATGCCCACGACGCCGGCGTACAGGCAGCCCCAGAAGGCCAGGGCGAAGTCCAGGCCGGGCGGGAAGCACAGCATCACGCGGTCGCCCTTGGCCGCGCGGGCGTCGCGCTGCAGCGCCGCCGCCACCTTGCGGGCCGCGCGGTCCACGTCCTCGAAGCTCAAGTTGACGGCCTCGCGGCCCGCGTCGTCCAGGAACGTGTAGACGATCCGG
Source organism: Phytophthora pseudosyringae (assembly GCA_019155715.1). Taxonomy (NCBI): domain Eukaryota; phylum Oomycota; class Peronosporomycetes; order Peronosporales; family Peronosporaceae; genus Phytophthora; species Phytophthora pseudosyringae. The sequence goes on along the minus strand of JAGDFM010000221.1, from coordinate 59,167 downwards.
TGGCGCCACGTGTCGGACGCGGCGCGGCGCTTGAGCTCCGCGACCACGGGCTCCGAGGCCACGGCCACGCCATTGGCCACGACCGCCGCGCTCTTCTTCTTCTGGCGCCGCTTCTTGCGCGCGGGCGCCGCGGACTCCTCGGGCCCGTGCTGGCGCTTGGTGCAGTGCGCGCCCAGCGCCGCCATGGACGCCACGGCGGCCAGCGACGCCGCCGCCACCACCTCGAAGGCCACGTCGCCCACGGCGTTGGCGAACAGCGAGGACATTAGAGGGGGCTCAAGAGGGGGGAAACGCTTGGCGGCTGGGGCTGAAAAGCGCGGACTGCGTTTGCGTTTGCCAGCGCAAAAACCGATGCGGGTGTTGGACACTTGGGCGTTGTATACGACGCCTTTTTGGCCAATCGGAAAGGGACAGCGCAAAGCAGAGCCCGTGGTGGGCAATATCAGAATTCCCCCTCGATTCGCATTGCGGATTTGGAAGGGAATCGACCAAACTACTTGTAGCCATGTGTCACCACTTCAACGCCCGATTTTGCTAGTCTGCTGCTGCTTCACCGCTTGTGCAGACGGCTGAACGCCGGCATGTTGGCGTTGCGCGCGGCCGGGGGCGGCGACGGCATCGGGGCGGGTCTGGACTGGGTCGACAGTCTCGGCAGCGTTGCGTTGCTGCTGATGGCCAGCCCTGGCCCTGGGCGTCGCGTGGCTGCTGCTGGAAGAGCAGCGGGCGGCGCTGTGCTCCGCTGGATCAGTGGCAGCTTGTTGGTGACCTGCCCCGCCATAGGACCTGGAGCTAGTCCTCCGCGCTGACCGCCTGACACCTGCCGAGTTGCCATTGTCCTGACAGGGGCTGGAGCGCGGGCGGGCGGCAGCGAAATGGTTCCGCCGAAGCGCTGGGTCCCCGCAGATTGTCTCGAGTTGGCTCCGATGACGGCACTGCGAGTAAACGAGCGCTGATTCCGGCTCATCGTAGCGGTTGTCGAGCTGAACCGTCCCGTGGGTCTACTGCTGGTTGCTGCAGGTAGACGCTGGAAGGCCTCTTTCCGTTTACTGAACCCTTTCTTGATGTCATCGAGCTTCTGAAGATGCTGGTTGGCAATTCGCTTCCCGGAGGCTGCACCGACGGTAGGAGCCCTCACACGAGGAGGTGGTGGTAATCCTTGCGTTTGGTTTCTTCGGGAAGCTGCTGGTGTGGACTTTGATGCTCCAGCACGCACTTGAGACGCGGAGGCCTTCCGTTGATGCGCAGCGGCACGCTTTTTCTCGAGCCAGCCTTCAATGACAACATCCTGCTTGCCAGCTTGCTCTCGCACTTCTTTCATCTTCTCGTTCTTGAGGAAATTCCTTCGTTCTCGGTCCGTCATGCGTCGAAGTTGTCGTTGCTTGCTGTCAGGGAGGCTCGTGAGGAACGTGTCTGTCTTGGATTTCGTCCTGTTCTTCGCTCCAGCGTTGTTATTGAGCGCACGCTTCTTCGCATTTGCCGCCGACGTCGACCCCTGTGCTCGTCGTGATGATGATGCTGTTGCTGTATCCCTGGCACGCATTTTGGAGGCCGCAGTGACGGCGTACACAGTTCTGGAGGGCTCGTGCAGCCCCCCAGTAGTCCTTCTCTTTGCAAACCGGAGCCCATTGGGTTGTTTGGATCCTGCTGTTCTACTTGAGGTGTTGCCATCCCGCGCATCGTCGAGGTCATCCACTGCAAGACCAGCATCCTCCAAATGCCTAATGCGCTGCTCAAGCTCCATCAGCCTGTCTAGGCTGGTCACCACGTTTGCGTTGTCTTGGGCAGATTTGCCTCCTGCAGCCATTGCAGCTCGGTGATACACGCTGTTGCTATTCCCGCGATCACGTTTGTTGGGAGAGTTTGCCTCCTCGTCTTGATTCGATCCTCCTTTTGCCATCGTCTTAGAGCGACTGGTGCCGTTCCCACTAACTTGAAGCTCATGTATCTTCTCGCGATACTGTTGTCGCCTTCGCTGCGTATCCTCTCGCTGGGCCATCGACTCTTTAAGTTTCCGCAGGTGCTGGATGTGACGCTGTACATCGTCGTCGAGCTTGGCCTCGTCGCGTTGCCCCTTGGCTTCCAGGTTGCGGAAAAACTCTGTGTTAACCTGCAGGGGTTTGAGCTTTTCCTCCTCAATAATCTGCTGAGCACGTTGTGCTCGCTCTTCTCGTTCCCCCTGAGTGAGTGCACTCGCGAACTGCGAGTCTTCCTGCTTGATCTTGCTGGTCTTGATGATGGCCGCCTTGAGAGCAGCCTCGTTCGCGAGTTTGTGCCAGTTCAACAACTTCATTTCTTGCTGTAGTTCTTCTGCCTGTGAAACCGGTGCTGTCGAAGCTGCGCTGGTTCCTCGCGGCTTCAGCTTCCGGCTTGCATTCGCAGACGCAGTCCCCCCGGAGCTAGAACTCAGTGCCGGTTGGGCCGCTTTTCCACTCTCCTCCGTGCCTTCCAGACGCTCGTCATATTGACCGTCACCACTCTGGTATTCATCCAGCTCGCGCACCCAGCCGGAATAGTCTGCGGCTACCGCCATAGCACTGCTCGCCAGAAAACCTGCAGCAGCGAGGGGGGCTTGGCGATCGAGTGCAATCTCCGTACCAGATGCAATGGATTGGCCGGAGCGATTCACTAGATAACATGGAAAGCAGGCTGGGTAAGAACGCCGCCGCCTAAATAGCGAGAAGCATGTAGCCCCCTAGCCGTTTTTAGCTGAGGGGCAGCGTGCAAATAGCCGCCCAATCACTGCAAGTTGCATATCGGTGCGTAGTGAACTAAGGCTCGGGTGATTCATAGAGTTTCGTGAGGTGTTGGAAACTACTACCCATACGTTGTTTTGATCCTGCCGCTATATCCAATTCTAGGGTGCACGTATACTTGTTAATATTATCCCGACTGCAGGACGCTATGGGTTGCTCGCTCCAGCGGAACAATGGCGTCGTGCTGTGAGCAATGAAAAGGCGATGACTCCAAACTTGGTCCGCTTGGTCTGTAGTGAGTGAATCTCGCCACTATCTTATTAATACCATGTAACGTAATAACGGAGCAAACCACCGGGATCGGGGCTCGTCCGCTGGCTTCGCATGAGAGCGCAGCAGGTTCGCTGAGAATCGCCGACTCATGCCGTCGAGACACGTTTGCTCTCGTGACTGCACAACACGAAGCAGCAAGCAGCAAGCAGCAAGTTTGTCCGGCTCTGCAGCGTTTCACGAGAATCTCTTCGAGGATAGCGTTTCCTGGAGCACGGGCCTCACTGCGCTACGTAGATTCATAGACGCGCTGCTATTTGCCCAAAGCAGCAAATGCTAGGGCCCACGAGTTTGCTGCCCACAACTGGCGTGTCGTCCCCGCTCATGCATGATGATCCAAGCTTGCGCAGAGCGTGCTTCAGTTCAGGGTAGCCGGCCTCACGGTATCAGTCGGCCAGAGGTGTCGTTAATCCAACGGAGGTGGATACCGCCGCGCGTGCCGTCAGAGTCACTGGAGATTTAAACCAGTGCATGTAGTGATTTTTCCGGCTCCAGCGCGTGCTGCACAGGACCGAAACCTATAATATCTGGCTATCTGGTTCATGTAACGCGCGGGAATTCAAGTCCAGCGGCACCAAGCAGCACGAGCTGTAGGTGGCAATGCATCTGCTGGCAGCACAGAGGTCGTTCGTGGCGGACACATCGCGCCGCGACCGACCTGCTACATCTCCGGATGTCTGCACAGGGATTCTATTGACACGATCACTGCATGCATCAACATTCGGCAGGTCCGGGGCCAAATCTGCTGCACTTGTCCGTCGTCCAGGATCTCCACATGCGACAGTCGCAAAGACCAAGCTCGGCTGGGCTTGCCACAGCCAGTGGTGGACGACGCCTGCTGGTCGTCACGGCGGCCGACCTATTATATAGAAGGGACTCGGCAAGAAAAGCTCTGCAGCGCGCTGAGCAGAGCACGCGCTTGCTTCCGACGACGCCTCCCACTCGGTCGCGATTTGAGCGCTCCGCATGGAACGCCGGCACTGCAGCGGAAGCACCCGCTCTCCTCGTATTCGCGCCGCGTGCCGCGTGCCCTGCGCCAATGCGCCGGCAGGAATGCCGCAAACTGCAGGGCTTCAGAACCGCAGCCGCACGTTTTGCTAGGCGCGAGCAGCAAACCTCAGTCTCGCTGCAAACTTCAGCCTCGCCATCGAAAGCATGAAAGTCGCCCGGCGTCGCCTCGGCGACGGTGACCCCGGGCGCATCTCCCGCCCGGCAGCAGCGCGCACAGTGCGGCGCTCATTGGCGCGCGCGCGCCGCGTAGCAGCCCGGGCCGCCGCAATTGGCGGGTCTCTGCCGTCGTCATGCGCGGTGTCCGTTCTGGTGTTGCATGCTGGCCCGTCCAAGTACGGTCTCCGCCGCGCGTCTCTTGGCTGTGCGCTCAGCGATTGGCCAAAACTCGGTCGGTCGCCTCAACTGTCCACGTAGACGAATCCGCGGGACCTAAGTGGCTACGGCGGACCTCGGATGCGCCAATGAACTCCTGCAGCCGCTCGAAGTGGCATTCCGGGGGCTGGACCCCATGCGTTGCTATTTGCGCGCGGTCAGGCGCCATGTGCCATCTTCCTCGCAGCGCCAGCACCCCGAGCTCGCCACTCTTGCATTTGGTTCGACGCCCGCACGCGCGCGAATCTCATTGGGCCTCGCCACGCCAGCGCCCGGGAACTCAAACCAGCCTCTGCTGGCCCCACGCCCGCGCTCACCTCGGCTCAACTCGCGCTGCCCAGTGGCCACCTGCAGCTCCGTCACTCGCGCCGGAACGCCACCACAACCCAATCCGCTCCGTTTACCACAAGCGCAATGGTCACGACAACCGCCAAGACCCAGATGGACTTCATCCTAAACCCCGTCGGGGTCGCGCCGCTGCTGCCGTCGGCGGCCTCGCTCATGACCAAGAGCGCCTCCTGCCTCTCGCCGAGCTGGAGCTCGGGCTCGCCCAGCTCCGTGGCGGGCTGGAGCGGCGAACAGGCCGTGCTGGCCGCGCTGCTGCGCGCGCCGACCACGCCCGTGCTGCGCCGCAAGCGCAACTTCGAGCAGCTGCCCGGCCTGGCGGCCGCCGAGACCTGCAAGCGGATCCGCACCCCCGCCGCGGTGTTGCCGTCGATCTTCGAGCCGCTGGTCTCGTCGCCGACCGTGGACAGCTGCGTGTCCGCGGCCACGAGCTCCGAGGGCGAGAGCTCGGACCTCGACAGCCCCAAGAAGGGATCGGCGGCCGCGTTGTCGCACAAGAAGAAGACGCGCCTCTGCAAGGAGAAGGGCTGCACCAGCCTGGCGGTCTCGCGCCGCAGCTGCGTGCGCCACGGCGGCGGCTCGCGCTGCACCTTCGAGGGCTGCACCAACGGCGCCAAGCTGCGCAACCGCTGCTTCCAGCACGGCGGCTCCACCATCTGCCTGGCCGCAGGCTGCAACAGCAAGGCCAAGCGCTACGGCTACTGCTGGTCGCACGGCGGCGGCCGCATCTGCAGCCACGACGGCTGCGTCAAGGTGGCGGCCCAGGGCGGCTCGTGCTGGGCGCACGGCGGCGGCAACCGCTGCAAGCTCGAGGGCTGCAGCAAGCGCTCGTACCAGAAGTACGGCTACCACTGTAAGGCCCACGCCGCCTGCAACGTTTAAGCGGGGGACGCCCGCCGCTATTTATTTGGATCGGAGTATGAGAACGAGGAACCTCGCCTCGCCCAGCCTGAGCGAAACGAAGCTAGCTTCCCGTAAACGTTTAAGCTTAAAATGCAAGTTCATTATGGAAACCTGCTGTCGACACCAAGGGATCTTTTTCCTTGGCAAGGCTGTCGGAGCCCCTCACCCTTCGTATCGGGTGATCCACGACGTCACCCATGCCGGCGTTCTCTTTGGCCACGGACGAAGCCTTGTCACGAGCCCCTGCATCAATCAGACCGCCGTGTTAAACCGCATCTTCGTTCACGCAGGCTGAGGCGCGCCGTTCCACGGCGGCTTCGTCGAGAAGACACCTCATCTACCTTTTGTTCTCACCAACGCGGCATGCATGCAGAGCATGGTGGTGGCGCCACGTGCTCGCGGAGCAAGCGCGGCACCATGACGCGGTGCGCTCGGCTGTGCGCGATTGGCGGCGGCGGTCGCTGACGCCGGTAGGGCTATCACGCAGGCAGAAACCAGACGGTAGGCAACCGCACATCAGCCTTGGGCTCCCTACCGAATCGGCATTGGCAATGGGCCATTGATCGCTCCGCGGCAGGCGAGGTTCTATTTACCCCGGCCAGACGCAATCGCTGCAGTTGGGTGGTGCCGACACTTTGCCTCACAACAAGCTGCAGCCTGCCAGACTGACTGACAGTGCATTAGCAATGCAGCATTGCAGTTGCAGTTCCGCCTCGATTTGCGCGCGTCGAGCGGTTTGCGGCAAACTTTGCCGGTCAAGTGCAACGCGCCAACACCGGACTGCGCTGGTTTCTGCGCCGAGCGCAATGAGAATCTTCAGAAGTGCCTGTTTGTTGCTGGTCAATGCCAGACAAGCGCCGCGGGGCTCGGCCTGCAGTGCTGCAGGCAGGCCGCGGACATCCGGAGTGTTTTGCTGCACGGCCTCACCGCACGGCCTCGATGCGTTCTGGTGCATCCCCGTCGAGGTCCCGTCGCAGCGCGTCATGGCACGTGCCGGCGCTGCAGGCAAGCGCAGAGCGACGACCACGACCAGGAGGGTCCCCGTGGGGACCCTCTGCGTGAGCGACTTGCCGCCGGCTTCCCGGAACCGGTCGACGCGCGCGGACGTCGACGGCAGTGTACGGGCGCCGCAGCGGTCTCGCATCATGCGAGTCGCATGGTAACGTCGGCACCTTAGCCGAACTCACGGCTTCGGTCGCGAATCTGAACATTCGCCTCGCCGCCGGTCGGCGCTGATGGAAACACATCGCAGTTCACTGCGCTGGCAGCCCGAGCCGCTACATGTGTTTGGTCTAAAGCGACTGCGACTGCGCTCGGCCGCCTTCAGCGCAGGCATTTCAGCGGCGGCGGCGCCATCTGCCAGCGTTGAAGTGGAGCCCTCCACCACCAGCACGGCACCAGCACGGCACAACGGCTGCCCCATTGGCCGGCGCGCGACGTCACGCGCCCCATCCCCACCTCGGCCGGTGCGTGAGGGGGCGTCACGCCGGACTCGGCCAATCTCGGCCGGCGGGCTCGCCGGCTGGGACGCGTCCATCCTCGAGCGGCGAAAGCGTCTTCGCAAGGCCATGCACGACAGACCGCCATTCCCCGATTGAAGCGGTCATTCACTTGCCAACTTGCAGGGAAACCAAACCACCACCGCGCGGAACGATGCTTCGAGAGGATGAGAACAAGACGGCGCTGGCCTTCATCTTGAACCCGTCGTCGCTGCCCTCGGCGGATGCGGCGCTGCACACGCCCTCGCACGGCAGCAGCAGCGCCTCGGTGTCGCCCACCATGTCCCCGCTCAGCAAGGCGGACATGGGCCTGGCCGACTCGGATGGCAACAACGACAGCGACGTGGCCGAGGGCGGCGCGCGCCTCTCCGGCCTGCACATCGGCGGCCGCAGCCTGCTCTCGGGCAGCGCCATCATGGAGAAGCGCGTGGAGCAGCTGCTGGCCATCGGCAACCACCACGGCAAGATGCGCGTGCGCAAGTCCTCCATCTGCGCCCAGGACGACTGCCCGCGCGCCGCCGTCTCGCGCGGCCGCTGCGTGCGCCACGGCGGCGGATCGCGCTGCACGTACCCGAACTGCACGCACGGCGCGCGCCTGTACAACCGCTGCTTCCACCACGGCGGCTGCAAGCTCTGCAAGATCGCCGGCTGCACCAGCAAGGCCAAGCGCTACGGCTACTGCTGGTCGCACGGCGGCGGCCACATCTGCGATGCACCCGCGTGCTCCAAGGTGGCAGCGCCCGGCGGCTTCTGCTGGGCCCACGGCGGCGGAAACCGCTGCAAGATGGACGGCTGCAACCGCCGCTCCTACCAGAAGCACAACTACTTCTGCAAGCAGCACAACGCGTCGCAGGGCGGCAACGCCCCGTGAAGAGCACGGTATCCCCTCCAAGCAACAATTTTTTTTATGAGAGCGGCCGTGCGCCGCAGACACTTTGGATTCGTGAGTTGTAAAAGAATAAATTATTATTTACTATCAGTGCCACTGTAAACAACCCCGACAACTTTACTCAGGGACACCAGCAGTGCTGCGTGCTGGTCCAGCACGCAGGAAGGCAGCTCTCTCGCAGCAAATGCATCGTCATCGTCGCCACATCACCGTGACGTCCGTCCTTTCGAACAAACAACTTGCACATCGTGTTAAGTGATCCATGGCTCTGTTTTATCACCGCAGCCGTGTTTGACAGCGCCATAGTACTATTAAGAATACAGTATTAATTAATATTGTTGCTAGAAAAATATTTGCTCGAACTCCAAGTTTAATACTTTTTAATAACGAGCAATAATGTTTTAGAATCTCGACTGGCATGCACAATGAGTTGCTGTAACCCGGCAATCTTTTCCCGCTCTTTACGCCATTCTTCGCCTGAAGCTCAAATCTTGCATCAGTGAAGTGTGCCAAGGCCATGTATTGTGGTCGACGTGGAGGAAACGGCCCCCTATTGTATTTGTGGCCGCCATGTATGCCTCAGCGACGGCACTGGGCACTCCAAGTTCTCCTGCGCCACAGCTATTTTTTCTTATCTCTTCTAACTAAATGCCGCGCACGTGTAGGTTTTGCAACCGAGTGTGCGCTCGTAGCTGCCAGAGTGAAAAAGAACCTCAAGGATCATCGTCGCCACCTAGCAGTTAATGGCTATCTGTGTCGAGCCAAATCACTGAAGTTGATGTGATCGACTTGGCAGGATCTCCAGATTCAAATAAGCAACCTTCGAATCGTCAAGGCATTAGTATTCCTGACTCGAGTCACAGTTCATCACAACAGATTTTTAGACCGTACGATGAGCGAACGAGGAGAACAAACCTGCTCTAAATGTTGTAATCTACGATTGATTAATATTACTTGTATATGTACGATGTATTATGCTAGTAATACTTCAAGTAGTAGTTTACTTCTCAGGTAAAAAAAAAAGTTTCAGCTTAGTACTAATTGATGGAAGCTCCTATGATAGGACCAATACTATTTGGTGGAAGCTCCTATGATAGGACCAAATTCACTAGTGGAGACTGTTGCCATGACATCGTCCACAGCGCCGGAAGACGCGCAACGACTGTCGCTGGAGACGCCCCCATAGACCCACGCGCTGCAGATCGATCGCTACTCGCTCGACAATGACGGCGACGGCTGGCAATCCAAGCCGCTGGCCGCCGCGGACGACACCCGCCTGTTGACAGATGCGGCCCAAGCAGAGGAAGGTGGCGTGCCCACGTTCCGCGAGGAGGCGCGGGCCATCTGGAGCATGGGCTGGCAAGTGAGCGTCTCTACCTTCTGCCGCATCTCTCTCAGCACCATCAGCACCGCATTTCTGGGCAGATTGGGCTCGCGCGAGTTGGCGGCCAGCGCGTTGGCCATCGTGTGGACGGGCGGCGTGCAGATCCTCATCTTCGGCTTCGCGGTGTCCGTGTGCACGCTCTGCGGCCAGGCGTACGGCGCGCAGAACTTCCGCCTCGTGGGCGTGTGGCTGCAGCTGGCGCTGCTCTTCCTCCTAGTGCTGTCGGTGCCGGTCGTGGTCTCGTTCTTCTACGTGGACCGCATCTTGAGCGTCGTGACGGACGACCAGGAGATTCTCGCGCTGGCTGACACCTACGCGAGGTTACTCGCGCCGAGTGTGCTTCCCCAAGCTATTTACTGCGCTTTGAGGCAGTATTTGCAAGCGCAGGAGATCGTTCGGCCAGCCACGATCATCAGTATTGCCAGTGTCGCTGTGTCGCTGAGCTCAAACTACTTCTTCATCTACGGCTGCGGGTCCCTCCCGGGGCTTGGATTCATTGGCGCTCCCATTGCTCAGACCGTGGCTTCAATCTTCCAGCCGACAGCGCTCGTTATCTACGCGTTCTGGTACAAAGGGTACCACAAGAAGACGTGGTTTGGCTTCGATCTACGCTCCTGCTTACAATGGGAGCGCATGCGCACATTTGCGTACCTGTCAGCTGGAATGACGGTTAATCTCGCGCTTGATGAGTGGGTGTACAACGTCATTTCAGCCCTTGCAGGGTCACTCGGCGCCTGGAACTTGGCGGCGAACAGCATTCTCTTTAACTTATGGGGGCTTATTTTCGGAGTCTATTGGGGCTTCGGCTTGCCCACGCAAGTTCGTGTGGCAAATTTCCTGGGAGCAAACCGGCCTGTGGCTGCGAAGCGCACCCTGCATGTTGGCTTCGTGCTGGGCGGGCTGACTGCCTTCGTGTCGGCGCTGCTTGTGTACGTTTTCCGTGACCCGATCGCAGGCTTTTTCACTCACGACCCGATTGTGATCTCAGCGATCACCAGCACCATGCCTATCTTCTGCGCTGCTGTCTTCGTTTCCGGTCTACACGTGATCATGTCGGCGGTGGTGGAGGCCATGTCGCTCGCAACGACCTTGGTGGTCATCACGACGATCGGGTCCTGGGTCGTCATGCTCCCAGCCTCGTACCTCATGGGTCTTCAGTGGAACGGCGGCCTTCACGGACTGTGGTGGGGCAGTCTCTTCGGCGAGACCGTCAAATTCAGCTTGTTGGCACTTGCGCTGTGGCACATCGACTGGCGTGAGATGGCTCGCCGCGCCGTGATCCAGTCCGAGGGCGACGTGCTAACCGACGAGGAGCTGGAGGAGGACATCCTGTTGCGATCCGAACTCGTTCTGCCTTCGACGCCCACGATGGCTGGCACCACGCCTGTACTTGCCATTCTGTCGACCCCGCCGCGCGTTCACCATCACCGCCATCAGGCTCAGGCTGTTGCAAATGAGGCAGGTGGCAAGCGGAATATGGGGAGCAGCAATTCGTACGGCTCTGTGAACGCGCTTCACAACTTCAATCGTGAGCAGTAGGACGCTACGCGCAAACAAGATATTGGCGAATACTATAACGTCTTCGATGAACTCGAGTGTCAGTGCTGAGTAGTTTATTTTTTTCACGTGCTGACTACTGCAGACCAAAATTCCAGCGGAAAGAGGGCGATTCTAGCGGATTTTGCGTTCCAGTGGAATGGTCGACCCGCTGGCGTGCACTGCGCGTCATCCCAGCGGAATCTCGGCCTTGTTCCAGCGGATTTCATCCAGCCGAATTCGTGGTAGGCAGCGGATTGATTCAACGGATAGAGTGGAGGGCACCTTTCTTACATCATATTGCTGAACCAGGAAAGCGTCGATTCCAGTTGTAGTAGCACCTCTCCATCTCTACCTGCGAGGTATGCGGGCGACGCGAACGTCAAAACGGTTGAAAGAGCCACGGAAGAAGCGCAGAGGGACGAAGACGATGGCGTCCCAGCGGTGCCGTCGGGTGAAGTCACGCGCACCCAAAGTAGCAGGGTCGGCATGTTGCCGAGGTCACCTATGGGGCTCTCATCAACGAGAAATCAGCAATTGTGCTACAAAGCGTCATAAATGCACTGGTGAGAAGATGACAGAGGCGACAAAACACTCGCCGATGCAAGTATGGCTCGTCGAATTACGTCCGTTCGGGGAGTGAGATGTATGACGTGGCGATCAAACTGTTCGAGGACGAACTAGGGGCAACAATTGGAATTGCTGCCCGCTTTCGGCTCATTCAGATGTTGGCAGATAAGGAGAATGCGGTGGCGATGTACACTGTGGAATGATGAAGACCGTCAATGCTACTTCGTTCAGGAGCGCTTTCCTGCATACACGTTTTATTGTTATGCCCTCAGCTTTTTACACAGCACAGATCAGCGGATTGCCCTGCATCAAAATCATGTTATTGCGATACAAGCCAGTGGACAGCACACTCCACTGTTTCATTCCAGCGGAATTGCAGTTCGCAGCCTAACAAGAAAAACTATTCTGCCAATTTGAAGAGATCTTTGGTGTGGGCCACCGAAACTGTGGAAAAGCTTCAAGCTCCAACTTGACCATGCAAAAATACATCCATCGCATGGAGCTGCCCAGAATAAGTCCGAGTTTACAGTCACTGACTGTCAGTCAGATGCGACGTGAGCCGCACGAACTGCCAGCGACGTTCCTCGATCGGTCAGCAGCAGGTTGAGCACTCGAAGTTTGCAGTCAAGTGGGATCGATGGGCTTTGCTCTACGAATCGGGCCCGTGCCCACCCCTGCGTCATGGCGACCGCACGTTTCTTAGCTGTAGTCGTTTCTTGGTGTATTCATAGAAAGCGAGCAAACCCCCAACAATCGAGTTCCGCAAGAGGCCCCTCCGTCGTGGCTCCTCACATTGGCATTTCCCCTCAAGACCCCACTCGCCCGCTGCAAAGAAGACCTTTTAACAGACTCGATCCCGGCTTTGGACATCTCCGCCATGACGGTGCCTGCGCTCCCCAAGAGGCTCGATGCGCAGCAGATCGTCGTACAGGTCGATCCTCAAACCAAGGGAGATGATATTCGCCCCGCTTCCTTCCTGAAGCTCAAGAGCGCGGACGAAAAGACGTCGCTGCTGGTGAACGAGAAGTTCGCCTCGATGAAAGAGGAAGAAGCGGAGGAACCGCTGCCTACGCTCAACGAGGAAGCGTCCGCGATCTGGAACATGGGCTGGCTAGTGAGCGTCACCACGTTCTGCAGAATCTCGTTGACGACAGTGTCAACAGCTTTCTTGGGTCACTTGGGGTCGAAGGAGCTCGCAGCTAGTGCCCTTGCGAGCGTTTGGACCAACGGAGTGCAGATGCTCATCTTCGGCTTCGCGATTTCGGTGTGCACGCTCTGCGGCCAGGCGTACGGGGCCAAGAACTATGCTCTCGTCGGCGTGTGGCTCCAACTCGCGCTGATCTTTATCACGTTGCTATCAATTCCTGTGATGATCTCGTTCTTCTACGTGGACGTTGTCCTGAGACTGGTGACAGATGACCTTGAGGTTTTGATGCTCGCAGACCGATACGCTCGCTACCTTTCCCCAACTGTTCTACCTCAGGCAATTTACTGCGCACTTCGGCAGTATCTCCAGTCGCAGGAGATTATGGAGCCACCCGCAGTCATCGGCGTCGCCAGCGTCGGTGTGTCCCTGATCACCAACTATGTATTTATCTACGGCTGCGGCTCCTTCCCGGCACTGGGCTTCATCGGTGCGCCCATTGCACAGAGCGTGTCGTCGATCTTTCAGCCGGTGGCGCTTGTTTTGTATGGCTTCTGGTACAAGGGCTACCACCGGAAAACTTGGGCTGGCTTCGATCTCGCGGCTTGCATGCAATGGGAACGCGTACGCACTTTCGTTTCTCTCTCGGTAGGAATGACGATCAATCAGGCGCTGGATGAGTGGGTGTACAACGTGATCTCCGCATTAGCGGGGTCCCTGGGGTCGATCAAGCTAGCAGCTAACAGCGTGCTATTCAGTCTCTGGGGCCTTACGTTCGGAATCTACTGGGGGTTTGGCTTGCCCATGCAGGTGCGCTCTGCCAACTTCTTAGGAGCAAACCGTCCAGCCGCTGCCAAGCAGACACTTTACGTGAGTACACTGCTAGGAGGGATCACGACCTTCGTATGCGCGCTGCTGACGTACGTTTTCCGAGCACCGATCATTGGATTCTTCACAGAGGACCCTGTCGTGGCCGCGGACATTAACAGCACCATGCCCATCTTTTGCTTGGCCGTGTTCTTGTCTGGACTGCACATTATCATGTCGGCTGTTGTGGAGGCCATGTCGTTGGCGGCGACGCTGGTGTCCATCACGACTGCCGGATCGTGGCTCACCATGCTGCCGATCTCTTATCTGCTGGGTCTATCTTGGAACTGGGGGCTCCACGGCTTGTGGTGGGGCGCTGTTTGCGGCGAAAGCGTCAAGTTTGGTCTGATGGTGCTTACGTTGTGGCGCATCGACTGGCGCGAGATGGCTCGCCGCGCTGTGAGGCAGTCCGAGCGTGCCGTGCCGCCCACGCCCGATGTCAGGCCATCTAGCCCCACGCCGGTGCGCACGCTCTTCTCGGCGGCATCACAACGTGTGCACCATGTACCTCATGACGGGACCCCCACCAGGTTCGGCCTTCGGCGCATGAACTCGTACGGCTCGACCAGTGGTAGCACGCACACCAGTCCAGTACCGATTCACGCAATAGCGATATCCCCATGACCGTATACTAAAGACCAGAAATACACATTGAAAGGAGACTTTCGCAACCAACACTGAGTCAGCTCGGCCGTTGCGCTAGTCGTTTTCGAACCGGGCGCCTCTCGTCCGTTAACTCGACACACTATCATGAAACACGCGAAAGAATTCCTGCCGTCTGCCACCAACCGAGTGGCATTTCCACGTCAACCTTCCACTTCAACCAGCAAGTTGAAGCGCGCGTAGCCCTCTTCGATCATCCATGGTGTGGACCACCCGACACTTCAGAATTTTTACCGTTTCTCGCCAGTTTTATGCATTCGCTTGGTGGAAAGATCTCTCGCGACCCTTCATTCCAAACTGCCGCCCACATTAGCATTCGCGCGACGGAGGACAGGCAGCCCAGCTCCGCCTCAGCTCCGACATCTCTGCTGCGCCGCCCACCCAAGCGGAGAGGCGCATTACACTCGCAGAACGCCTGCACTGCTGCACGCCAAGCTGCAGCGTCCAAGCCTCTCTCTAGCGCTCAGAGCAGCTCTGCGACGGAAGATCTCGGGGCCATGTACGTGACGCGGAGGCTGCTGCGCTCCACGATGCCGGCCGAGCCCGCGGTCGAGAAGGAGGAGAAGAAGGAGGCACCGTTTCTCCCACCGCCGACCCCCAAGAGACGCGCCGCCGTGCGCGCCAGCGCCAAGATCGGCGAAGTGATCGCCGACGCCTCAGGCCCCGCAGCGCGCAGTCGAGCGGCCAAGACGTCGGAGAACGGAGGCGACGAGAAGAACAAAAGCCGCAATCATAAGAAGACGAAGAAGGACGTCAAGAAGGAGGAGGACTCGATCGTGGTTGCATCCACACTCCACGGACACCAACTGATGGTGGACGTGCACTATCGCGGTGAGCAGTACGCAGAGGCCAGGATCATGGACTTGGACCCCAAGAAGGAGCTGCTCTTCGTGCACTACATGGGCTGGAACGCAAGGTTCGATGCCTGGGTGGAACTCGACGAGGTGGCAGCACACGGCAGCCATTGTGGTGGGGCCAAGAAGAAGGGCGTGAGCTGGGATGGTGACACGCCCCTGTTTGCCACAGAGGAGGAGCTGGCTGCACAACGTCAGAGTGGGAAAAGTAAGACGAAGAAGACGCAGAAGAAACGAACTGTGATGTCTCCGAAGGCTCGGCAGGCAGCACGGAAACCTTTGCGAAGCGCCAGTAGCGATCGTAAGAAACTCATTGAGGAGGTGGCGGAGAGGGAAGAAGTGCAACCGCCAGCGAAACGTACTGCGCGTAAGAGCCCGAAAAACGCGAAGGGTGCGAAGAAACCAACGGCCAAGTCGCCACGAGCTGGGAAGAAAGTGTCGGCAAAGACTGCGTCGTCGCCTGTTCGACGGGCGCCAAGACGTGTTCAAGTTGCTGTGGGCACTACTGATGAGGATAGCGAGCGGAAGAACGATACCGAGACGGCAGACTTGGTGCTTGATGTTGAGATTGGAGGGCGTGAGGCGTCAAATGATGAAGAAGGTGTAGAGGAAGAGTCTCCAAGCCGAACCAAAAAGCGTGGTACTGCGAAGGGCAAGAGCCGACGAAAAGTTGACAATGAGAGTCCAGGCGGATCCAAGCGGAAACGGGACACGGTTCGTGATGACGTTGAAGTGAGTGCTGCCATCGCTGGAGCCAAACGTAGTCCAGCCAACAAGAAGAAACCGAAGAAGGGCGCTGCTAACAACAAACCCGTAGTTGCCGCGACAACGACTCCGTTGCCACCTCAGTCAGATCGTGGTGGCTTGGGCAGTGCTACGCGAGAAAAGCTTGCCGCTATTTTCCGGCTACGCGTTCAGCAGCGGCAACAGATGGAGCAAATGAACGCTAGTCAAGCCAGCTTCCAGCAGTCCTTGCAGGATCCAGCAGTTGATACAGCGACAGCAGCAGCTATAGCCGAGACGACTAGCAGCTCTGCTGGGACCGAAGAGAGTGAAACCAACAATATCACGATGGTCAACTCGGAACTGGCAGCAGCAGAGGAGTACCAGCGCCAGCTCCAGCAGTACTACTACCACCAGCAACTGATGCTTGCCAACAGTCTGTCCATGAGCGCTGCCGGCGTCGAAGACCCGAGTACGATCCCACTTCAGGGCGGCATCATGGACCCTCGGATAATCCAGGAGCGGCTCACTGCGCTGGAGGAGCGTCGTCGACAGCAAGCGCACGTTCAGGCGTACTATCACCAGCTGATGCTCACACGGGAGCGGAATGTGCGAGCGTTGGCCGCCAACCAGGCGTTCATGACGGCCAGTGCTGCTGTCTGGGAGCAGCAGTTGCGGGAGACGCAGAGCGAAGACGGCACCTCGTCGGTCACGAGCTGGAAGGACCTGACGTGTGCAGACGCGTCCGAGACGCCGAAAACGGGCGAGACTGCAGCCGCCTCAGGCTCCGAAGCCGGTGAGAGCAGCAAGGGCGACAACGAGAGCACCAAGGAGAGCGAAACCAGCTCAGCAGCAGCAGTCGCCCCCGACACCGCGAGCAGCGACGTGACAAGAGCCACGTCCCCCGACACGGTGGAGAAGGCCGCCGAGACGTCGCCGGCCAAGAGCGTATCAGACAAGTGCGACCCGGCAGACCCGCCGGCGCAAGGTGTTCTCTATGAGTATGTACTGTAGCTAGCTAGGGCAACGGACACCCGGGCAGGAAGTAGTGTAGTGCTCGGGCGCCAATAGCCAAACCTCCCCCTTCCGCTTCAACATGTCGTCCGTAGTGAGTCACTACTACATGTAGTGACTCATGGCCGTCGCAAGCGGCGCTCTCATTGGTCGAAAGTCTCCGCCCTCGAAGTTTCATCTAACTTGATCTAAGTATGCCATCAGAGTGATGGTCAAGTTTCCCTTTGGCGGCAAACAGCCCATTCCGCGCGCGCCAAGGACCAAGTGGCCAGCAGCAAAGCGACGGCGGAGCGATGTCGTCGGCGGACGAGATCGACATCCTGATGGACGACGAGCCGGAGGCGCCGGTCGCGCCCAGCACGCCCAGCAGCAGGGAGGGCGAGGCCGAGTGGGACCCCAACGCTCCAGACGATGAGGACGAGGAGGAGGAGGAGGAAAAGGAAGAAGAAGAAGAGAGCGACGGTGTCGAGAGCGAGGGCTTGGACGATGACGAGGCCGACGAGAGCGCGCCCGGCGGCTCCATAGACGCCTTCTTCCAGCCCCGCACGCGCCGACCCACGCGTCGGAGCTCGACCAATGGCAAGAAGAGGCAAACCACGGGCAGGAAGCGCAAGGCCAAGCCGTCGGAGCGCTCGGAGCGCTGGAACCGCCGCCGCAAGATCGCGGACGTGATGGACGACACAGAACTGGAAGACAACACGCGGAAAGCCCGCGAGGCTGAAGCCAAGCGCGCCAAGACGATCGACGCCATC
Source organism: Phytophthora pseudosyringae (assembly GCA_019155715.1). Taxonomy (NCBI): domain Eukaryota; phylum Oomycota; class Peronosporomycetes; order Peronosporales; family Peronosporaceae; genus Phytophthora; species Phytophthora pseudosyringae. Next base: position 41,618 of record JAGDFM010000221.1, on the reverse strand, counting down.
CTGGGCAACTTCTCCAACCTGTCCGAGGACCAGCTGGCCGTGCCGGACGACCAGGAAGAGAAGAAGCTGTGCCTGAACCCCGTGGCGTCGGATGGTACCCCGCCAACAGGTGAAGAAGGCACAGAGGACGCCCCGATCTTTATCTACAAGGATATCGTCAATAAGCTCAAGGCTCACCAGGTTATTGGTGCCAGGTTCTTGTGGGGCCACGTTGCAGTGGAGCCGCAAGGTTTTGGCTGTGTGCTGGCGGACTTTATGGGTCTGGGTAAGACTCTGCAGGTTATCACGACGGTGCAGGGGTTTTTGTCGAAGCAAACGCTGGATGAGGATGGGGATCTGAGACAGAGACACAAGCATGTGCTTATCTTGGCACCGACGATTTGTGTCAGAAACTGGGAAGCTGAGGTTGTCAAGTGGCTGGGCAAGAAGGAGTCACGTCGTCTGGGACTGTTCACCTTGGAATCCAGCCGCGAAAAGAAGATGAGCGATCGTGTGCATGTTGTGAAGAAGTGGCATAAGCGCGGTGGACTCTTGATAATGGGCTACGAGCTGTATCGTCTTCTGGTGCTGCAGTCTAGTGGCGAGGAGAAGATCGCTGCGGGTAACCAGAAGTACGCACATTTGATCAAGCAGGTATACGCGTGCTTGAGTAACCCGGGCCCAGATCTAATCGTGCTGGACGAAGGCCACCGTGTTCGTAACCACAAATCTAAATTGGTGAAGGCATTGGCTCACGTCAAGACTACACGACGAATCATCTTGACGGGCTACCCATTGCAGAATCACTTGGAGGAATACTGGACAATGGTCAATTTCGCGCGACCGGACTACCTGGGATCCTTGGATGAGTTCAAAAACAGATTCGTTGCCCCCATTACGAACGGACAGTGCATTGACAGCTCCGACGCTGACTTGCGCCTTGCTCGACAGCGGGCGTTTGTTCTGACGCGTGAGTTGAGGTCTCTTGTGTTACGCCGAGATCAACAATATCTTTTCAAACAGCTACCACCCAAGAAGGAATACGTGCTGATGTGCAAATTGACTGACGCGCAAGCGCAACTGTACCGAGAATTTCTTCAACGTGGTGTCCCAACTCGTGGTGACACTGGCAAGGTAGACGTCCTTGGCGGCTACCACATCGCTTTGGCTATTTCAAATCACCCCGACGTTATCTGTGAAACCTATAAGAGGCTGGAAGAAGACGAGCGCAAGGGAACGAGCAAGAAATCTAAGCGCCGTGGTGTATCAGATATTTTCGGTGTTGAGGACGGTGGCAATGACTTCGATCCGTATGACGATGTACCTGCTTCTAGACCCACTGCACGTAGGGCTACACCACTAACTCAGTCGAGCGGTCCACGTGTGATTAATGATGACGACGACGACGACGACGAAGGCGAAGCAGCCCTTTTAGACATGCTCGATGCACCGAGCGCTGGTCCGACGCCAAAGCTAGCACCACCGCCGACGTCGATTGCAGAATGGCACCGCTTAAAGTTTGCTCAGGATTTCATGGAAAAATATGTCCCGCATCAACTAGAAGCCAGCGGCAAGATGATGATCCTCATGGAACTCCTATCAGCATGCCAGGATGTTGGTGACCGCGTGATCATATTCTCTCAGAGTATTCCTACACTGGACGCTATTGGATTAATGATCTCCAAACACAACAAATATCAGCGACGCCACGCTAAACGGCTCAACTACTTGCGCATTGATGGAAGTACGCCACAGCAAGACAGGTTCCGTGAGATCGCCCAGTTCAATGACCTGGAAGAGGATGTCGATTTAATCATGATCTCGACGAAAGCAGGAGGGGAGGGGATCAACCTTTGCGCTGGCAACCGAATTATTATCTTCGACGTGTGTTGGAACCCATGCAATGACTCTCAGTCTATGTGCCGATCGTATCGTTTTGGCCAAACAAAGCCGGTGTTTGTTTATCGTTTCGTGACGATGGGCACAATGGAGAAGAAGGTGTACGACTTGCAGATTCGCAAGGAGGGCGTGGCCAAACGTATTGTGGATGAAAAGACAACGGAGAGAAAGTTCATGACCTCCGAACTTCAAAAGTACTTTGACATTGGTGACTTCGAGGACTCCTTGCTTCACGCCCAAGGCAAGGCTGCAGATGAAGAAGAATTAGCTGTTCAAGCCATTCCTCATGAGGACTCTGTTCTTGAGAACATCCTGACAGAAATGCGGGACAGAGCTACCACTACTACTGCCAATGAAAACGGAGAGTTTACTGCTGCCGGCATGCTTGCCGATAGGAGATGCATCATTGATTGGTTCGAGCAAGAAACTATGTTCGAAGAAGACTTGGATCAACAGTGTACGCCCGATGAACAGAAGGAAATTCTGGAGAGCTATACCTACTTTAAGGCGGTGCAGAAATTGCGCAGGGGGGGAACTCACCTTATTAGCCGTGAGGGTATGCTGATGAAGCACTGCGACCAGTGCCGCGTGCCGAACGAGATTTACCCCACTTCAACGACCAATGTGCCAGTGCCCTCGACGATTGAGTGCACTTACTGCAAAAAATCCATTTCAACTGCTGGGGCCATGCCGCCCTCAGAACTCCCGGCAACTGGGTATCCGTTCATGGGACACATACCTGGTGCCCCACTGCCTGCACCAGGACTAATACCATCGACGTCAGCTGTTCCAGGTCGACTACTCGTACCGCCCGTAGCGGGTGCTGCTCCAGCGGTGAGTTCCCAGAATGGCGGCCGAATCTTGCCTCCGCACCTGCAGGCCGTTTTTGATCAGCAGCAGAGAGATACTAAGCAGGGTACTGAAAAGGAACAGTTCGATCTGCTTTTGCGGCAAAGGATCGAACAGCAGCGACAACTACTTGTTCGCAAACAAGCTGAGATAGCTGCTGAGGTGCGCAGACAGGAGCGCTTAACCATGAAGCTAAGTGATCGGCATCTGCTTGTTCTGCGGCGAGGCATCAAGGGTTGTCAAGATCTAAAACGCAAAGCTGAGGACTGTGGAGCTACTCTGGCGATCGAGGTCAACTCGCAGACGACGGACATTGTGAGTGCAATGAACAAGACAGATACACTCAAGTGGCTCAAGCTGAACAAGCTTCCAGGAGACGTGGAACTGCACGACGACATATGGCTACGCAATGAAATTGCTAAAGAGAAAGGGTTGCCTTTAATCCCGCGCAATTCAAGTTCCAGCTCGGCAGCCACAGAGCCCGCAGCCACCACCGGTACAGCGGCGACTGCCGTTGACTCCAAGGTTTCCATTGCCACTACTCCAGTACCCGCGTCCATATCGACCAACGATCAAAGTCCACAGACGACGGTGGATAGCAGCAGTGATTTCATTGAACTACTGGACTCTGACGACGAAGAGCCTCCTAAGCCAGCTACCAACGACCAAGCAGCAAGTAGCAACGGCGCCGATAGTCGAGCTCCCGTGCCCGACGAAATCGACGTGATCGAGATTTTGTAGTGAGTATTGTCTTCATCAGAGCGGTGGAGAGCGTCGAAAGCTATCGTCCAGTGAAAAATCTGGGGGAATATATATTTGATTCGCAACGAGTGGGGTGCCGCTTCTAGGTCGTGTTCACCACGGTGGTGTAGAGGGACCACTTTGTCTACCTACCTGCATGTGGGATCAAGAAAGTATGAATTCGATGGAGTTCATGAGCGCCCCAGAACCACCCCAGAACTCCGCGATGGTGAGGCCCCGCTGTTATCGTATCGTTTATATGCTCGTGGCTCCAAGCAACTAAGTAGTATCCGCCTCCAGTGAATCAATGATGCGAGCAGCCGGGGGAAGCAGACTGCCTTCATTGATCATAGCATTTTCCATATGGGTGGCGGCACGGAAGGGGTCGAAGCTTACGTAGCAGCTCACGCAAGGCTTAGAAGACATCCGAGTACGCGTCGTATTGGACAAGGCGGGTGCTTGAATTCAGAGTTATGAGCGTCTTTGTCGTGCAGATAAGTGGCGATGCAGTATCTTTCCAACGAGAGCTTCATGTTCGAGGGTGCAAATTGCATTGCGTCACCAGCCACGCGTCCTTCTAAAACGTCCCCGCACACTCCACCAGTGAATCAAGGAGAGCACCTGGGTAGCCTCACTGGCACAGTTGCTTGATAGGCCTCAGAGTCGTGCGTGGAACTGTTCTCGTGCTACGAGTTGACGAGTCTCCCACAAAATCTTCGCGACGAGGCAGTCTTGCACCTGTACTTGTGACGCAGGTCGTTCCCAACGACATGAAGAATGATTTTTTTTGGAGTTGTCGGCGTCGCGCTCGTTTTTCGTCTGTTTCTGCCTTGCAGTATACCGGGTCGTCGCTTTCATCTTGCCACTATCAGCAGAACGGATTTGTAAAGCAGAGAGGACCGCTATGATCGAAAGCATGGGCTATCCGATTTGGGGCTAGACCGCTGGTAGCTGGTATCCCGGTCGAGACTTCGGAGCCAAATTACACCCAATGTGCTCGTTGAACTAATCGCCTTGGCTGCGATGTCACCTACAGCCAAGCCAGTATCTTCCAAGTCAAGCACAAACCTGAACTCGTGGAGAAAGCAACGACATTTTATCTTGGATACAGTGTTGGGTAAGTTGAAGTTGACAACTGATCGGAATGTAAGGACCGACTGCACTCTCTTCGACGAAGCTACAAAAGGGAACTCCAATATTTTACGAAGCTTTCGGTAGCTGGCTCAACACAGGATAAAATCGATGGAGTTCTTAGACAAATCTGGGCTCTCCAACGGTGCGGAATTGATACCGACGCGCCGTACATGTGCTCGTCGCGGCAAGCATCCAAGTAGTGTTCCCCATCGTTGGCCTCATAGATGCGAGCAACGGGAGGAGCAAGCTGCCTTCGCTGATCATGGCGTTCTCCATAATGGTAACGACCCGGAAAGGGTCGAAATCTAGCAGCTCACTCATAGCCTTGAACATATCCGAGTACGCGTCGTACTGAACCAGGCGTCCATCTGCATCCAAACTGATGAGGGTCTTCGTCGGACACGTGAAGTGGCGGCCAGTCACTTGTTCAACAAGATCGTCGTCTTCCAACGCGGAAGGGAACACGGATTGCAGCGAAGCAGCAGTGACACACCCTTCGAACGTCCCCGCGCACTCGATTAGGCATCCTGCAGAGTCACTCGCGACAATTTTCATGGAACAAGTGCTGGTTAGGCGCATGCTGAACAGCTTCTTGTAGCGTCGCCACTGCTTGAAGAACTGCTGCTGGCCCTTGACACCATCGCCAACCAATATGCTCTCATCCAGCAGTGCAGCGAGGAATTGTTGGTCGTTCACCGGTAACAACTCGGGATAGCCGTACTGGAAGAGCTGGAAGAAGCGCCCCACAGACCTCAAATATCGTGCGTGGAACTGCTCACGCGCCACGAGCTGCCGAGTCGCCCACACACTCTTCTGTACAAGACAGTCGTACACCTGCTAGCGCAGGTTGTTGACGTCCAGCATGAGGTTGAGGATCTTGGAGTTGTCGGTGTCACGCTGGTTCTTGGCCCGGAGTTGCTGCCTTGATGGCCTGCGCCGCCGCTTCTTCTTGCCGGAAGTCCACCGATGGCAGCATTCGTTTCGCCGGACTCCATGCCGACTGAAGCATCTTTTGTCCTGTCGGGAGCAGCTTCTGCATCGAGAAACCGATCCACATCGGCTACCAAAGCTGCAGGTTTCAGGAACCTCTTGCTCCCGCGAAGACCGCGCAGCTGAGATACATCCATGGCCAACGGAACGAGGAGGGGGGTCGTTTCGCGGCGATCGTGAAGTGAGTTCTGCCACAGCGCGAGTTGTGTCCGTGGTCGGTTCAGCGTCTCCTTTGGACGCACTCATCGCTGATGAGTGGAATCAACTTGTAACGCCGGAAACGTGGCTTTGTGCGTCATCTTAATCTCATCCAACCGCCCTCCATGGGACCTCGGTCGATTGTCACACCTACCAGTTCTCATCTCGTCAGCGCGCCCCAAGCGAGCTCGACAATGCTAGCGTAACGACGACTTAACTAACTACAAGCCTGCACTAGAAATGCTGCCTTCCAAGGCGCTGTCCGTGTGTACTGGTCCTCGCTCTGCAGTCACGACAGAAGAAAGTCGATTCGAGTTTCTGGACGAGGTTGTGCTGTGCACTAGCCTTGTTCATTGCAACCATTAAGGTCATGGCATCCGTTTTCGTCGCCGCAGGGAAGCAACTGGTTGCAGCATCCACCATACAATTGCTTAACTCGAAACGGATTGAAGGCGAGCAGCTCGCTCATGACAATGGCAACGTCCGGGAATGCGTCGTACTGCACCAGTGTCCGTTGGCAACGTCCGGGAATGCGTCGTACTGCACCAGTGTCCGTTGGCATCGAGCAGTGTTCGGGGCCCGACCAAGAAACCCGTAGCTTCACTTTTGCATATCTCTTCTCCATGGCACTATCGGGAGGAAAAAATGACCCACCGACTGCATGGAACTGCTCTCTGGCCACGAACAATCGTGTTCCTGAATACTTCTCTGAACGAGGCAGTCGTGGTGTAGATGATTCACGACTAATAATGAGGTGCAGGTGTGTCGGGCGCGTTTCTTGACCCGAATTTGTTTCAGCGAAAGTTTGTTTTCTCGTGTTGGAGACCTTACCATCGCTAAGTTCCAGGAGCCTCATGCTCCCACAAAGACATCTACTCTACCGAGGTGGCAGCCTCGAACGCAGTGCCACTCGTCGAGCAGCTATGACATAACCATCACGTTACGAGTCGGCGTTTACTGCTTTAATTAAGCAGGTGTCCGAGTAATTCTACAGCACCCACGGCGGGGTCCTTCTTGCCTCGCGTTTCACGGTCTTACTTCGTCAGCACCATGCCTAGCACATCGACAACTGCTTGCAACGCCGTCAGCAAGTAACACAACTAAATGTGCATATTGGCACAACCTTTGTACTGTACCTAGCAGCTTGTTGTCCGTCACGACAAGATGAACTCGATGGACCCCCTGGACGAGCTCATGCTGCCCACGGGCGATGCGCCGCTCAGCGCACACACTTGTTGATTGCGTGCATCAGCATCATATCCCCCGTCTTCGCCTTGGTCGATGCAGTCGTCGACGTGGGGGAGCATGCTGCCGTCGGTGATCGCAGCATTCGCCATCAGCTTCACAACCTTGAACGGATCAAAGTCCAGCAGCTTGCTCATGGCCTCGAACACGTCCGAGAACGCGTCGTACCGCACCAGCCTCCCTCGGGAATCGATGCTGATGAGGGTCTTGGTCGGACACACAAACCGTCGGTGCAGCACCTGCTCCGCCAGCGCGTTGTCCTCCTTGGCACTCGGGAACACCGTCGCCAACGCAGCGGCTGTCACGTGGCCCTCGAACTCCCCCGAGCACTCGATCAAGCAGCCGCCGGTAGCGTCGCTGGTCACCACTCTGGACGTCAAGTTGCGCAGCCGTCGCACTTGGAACTGCTGCTTGTACCGGCGCCACTGCTCGAAGAACTGCGTGCGACCCGTGGCCCCTCCGCCGACGCCAACGTTCTCGTCCACTAGCCCGAACAGAAATTCTTCCTCCGTGGGCGTGAGAGAGCGATAGCCGCGCCGGAAGAGCTGGAAAAAGTGGTCCACCGACTGCAGCGACCGCGCGTGGAACTGCTCTCGCGCGACGAGCAGGCGCGTCTCGCGGATACTTTTCTGCACCACGCAGTCATGCACCTGTTGGCGCAGGTCGTTCACGTCCAGCGTGAGGTGTAAGAGCAGCGAGTTGTCGGCGTCGCGCTGGTTCTTGTCCTTCAGCTGCTTCCGTGACGGTCTCCAGCGCCTCTTCCTCTTGGCAGGAGCATGAGGTTGCCACTTCTTCCCTTCACTTTGCTCTTCTGCGTTGTCCTCGAGCTGGTTGCCGCTTAGGGGCGCGGCCAGGAGGCGGGAGATCTCCATTTACGTGAGACTGTGAATCGCGTGAGACTTTTGTCTGGCTCGGAATGTGGAATGACGGTGTACTAACTGTAGACCATGCAACAAGATTGGAGCTCGACGGCAGAAAGTAGTAGTACTTGATGACATGCTCCACGAGAGGGAGTTGTGGCATCCATGCATCAAGGTTGTAAAGCACTTGATAGAGAATGTCGTCATCTTTGATGACTGTTGAGAGGAAGGACAGCCCCACTTCAACCTGCTACCCCGCACGACAACGAGCGGCAAGCGCTAGACACGTAGCACTCTCAGCCCTCTCAGTGAGAGTCTCACAGCAGGGACGAAGACTTTTGGATGCCACAATGAGGCGCAGCATGCTGAAGTCCCGCAGTCTAACAGGCGGTGAATTTGAAGTTTAAGTGGAGCTCGTGGTAACCACCGAGTCTGTAAAAATACAACGCTCCGGTCTCCTGCTTCAATCCACCGCAGCTACCTACCGCCATGGACGCGTTATCGTCAAGGACGTCGGCATCCAGACGTTCGTGGTCGAAGCCGCCGCCCACGAAGAAGAAGGTTGCTGGCCGTCATCACCGCAACGAGGAGCTGCTGGCTGGAACTCTCCCGGTGTTGGCACGACACCCCAGTGGCCAGCAGCTCCCACGCAACAACTCGCTGACTCACGCCTTTCTCGCCTCGCAACTGGAGGGCAACGAGCGAGACTCCTACAGCCGGAGCCAGTTACGCGCGATGGCGAGCTCCAAGCTGCTTTCGGGCAGTAACAACAACGTGGCATCGACAAACGCGCGGATTCGCGAGCGACTGGCACCTCTGGACCCTGCCAGCGTGGAGAAGGCCAGAGCTCAGCAGCGTCGAGCTCTCCCTGAGCCGCTCCAGGCCACGATCAACGACGTTTTGGCGGTGCGAAACGCAGACGGAGACGTGGGCGAGAGAGGCGACAGCCGTGACGATAGCAGCAACGTCGACGAACCGGAGACGCCAACGGCCCCGGTGATAGTGAAGCGGAAGAGCCCATGCAAAGCTCAACTGCAAAGTCGACGACCGGAATGGCGTAGGTACATCCATCGCATCCTCATGACAAAGGGCATTCAAGGCTCGACGTTGGCGCGGTATCGCCGTCTGGTGGGCATCGTGGCTCGTAAGAACCTGACTCGAAGTTTGGCAGGAGCAGCAGAGCGTGTTGTGCGCTATCGCCTGGAGTTTCGAAGTGCCGTCATGATCCAGACGATGATTTTGAGGGTTTTGACTCAACGACGACAAGCAAAGCACCAGGAAAGACATCGAGCTGCTGTTGCAGTTCAGCACGTCTGGAGGAGGATGCGTGAGCTCAAGCAGCAACACAAACTGGAGGAAGCGAACCGAGAAGCGATGATCGATCGCGTACTTCGCTCAGGCGCGACGCGCTCGATCCAACGGTCGTACCGAAAGTATCGCCACACTTGCTATCTGCGTGCAGAGGAGCGTCGTGAGCAGGAGCACGCGAGCATGCTGCAGAAAGCTCGTTTGAAACTACTACGGAAGTATCAATCATGGAGAGAGCACGCCAAACGGGATAAACTGGGTCGAAAACCCGAATTCACTGTACTAGGAGACGAAGTACCAAGTGAAACTCGAGCGGATAGCGCTGAAAAGGAGTTTTGCAGCGGGCCTGAAGAATCCGAAGTGTGTTCTGTAGGTGAAGTGACCGCGAATTGCTTCTCGATCGACAGGAAGGAACGTGGTACCGATGAAACTGAAGCTCAACAAGAAATAATACTCAACAGCACTGAGCAGGCATCCGCCCCGATCGATGCGTTGGTGCGTAAGAGTGACGAAAGATTAAACGATCCGGAGCCTATTAAGGTGGAAGGTATTCTGGCCGTACCAGACCACGACCAGTCCACTGGAAAACACGAGAACTTTACCTCATTTGTGTGTGTTGGTGAAAGCCAAAGCACCAACCACGATGAACTGGCAGCGGATGATTCATCCCAAGACAATCAAAGCACTTGTGAATCGCGTTCTTCTCCGTTCCAAGACATCGAGCAGAGGACGCGCGAGGCTGTCGCTGCTTCGTTCGAAGCCAAGACCGACGAACCAGCGGAAAATAACGAAAGCGATGAGAGCAACGAGGGCGAACAGGAGGTAGACACTCCTATAGTTCTCTCTGACCCACACGATCTTCAGCAGCTTCCAGATCATCAAGCAAATGCAGTCGAAGAGGACGAACTGGCAGCACTAGCTGCTGCAGCAACAGCAGCAATCACCCGAACGACTGCAGCAGGGATAATTGTTTGCTTTTTGTTGCCCAAGTGGCAGGCCAGACACGTGCAGAAGACGCACGCTGTCGTGCTCATCCAGTGTCTTGCACGCTCCTACCTGGCGAAGCAGTGGATGGATCGTGTACGACAAGCCGCGCTGCATTCACTTCGAGCGCAGCTACTTGCGAGCTGGTATTCACTTCAAAAAGTTGAGAAGTTGAGCGACCAAGACACTCACGACCCTGTCCTGGACAACAATAACGACGAAGATGACGAGCTCGACTTGGAGCTGCAGGGGTACCATCCGTCCCCACACGGTGTGCCAGACAACTGTCTCCACGTGCTACCCACTCGGAATGGTCAAATTCCACCAGGTGTGCAGCCGCTACAGTCCAGTGCTGGGGCTCCGTTGCTCTCGCTCTGGAAGTGGAGTTGGCCTGGTGAACGATGGCTCAGCAATGGTCAGTAGATGAGGGTGACTGCTGAAAGGCAACGCAGGACACGAAGCTACAGGGCGGAAGGCATGCTTTCGGATAGAGTCAGAGCAAACCAGCACGGCGCTTGACAGCGTCATGTAACTATTAACCCCAATGTGTATGTTCTTGTCTATTACCTAGAAGGCTAATCAGACAAGGATCTTTCTAAGGATGTGAGCCTAAGTCGCTCCAAACTACCCCAACCAAAAGGGATTTTCTTACCAGACGCTTGATTGGCAGCGTCAGGCTGACCAGAGTCATCTAAAATCCTCCTCACCGGACACTTCCAAGCTACTGGCCACACTAGCAGTTCACTTCTTCTTTAGACGTGGAGCACCCCACCAACTCGCGGCATTTCCGTTACTCCTCACGACATGAACATCTCCGAGTTGCTGGCGCCTGGACCAAAGTCTCAGGTCAAACCCAGACCTGCTGCCCCTCAGACGGGAGATAGCACAACCGCAGCGAAACCTCGACGCAAAGCCCCGACTAAGGCCCGAAAACCCAGCGTGAAGACCCAACGCAAGCCTAAAAGCACCTTCGGACCCAAGCGAAAGCACAAAACGTACCTGAGCGCCACGCAGATCGCGAAACGAGACGCACACGCTGCTGTCGAGTCCAAAGAGCTCCACTTGACCTTGGACGTGAACGACCTTCACCAGTTGATTCGCATGCTGGGAGAACGTCGCGACTTGCACGTCACCAGGCTGTTGCTAGCACGAGACCGGTTCAAGAACGACATTTACCTCGTCATGGAGCGCTACATGCGGGTCTTTGGAGCGCTCTCGAGACGCCGAACGTGCGATGAACTCACCGCGTTCTTGTCACGGGTGGATCCGTGCATGCTGGGACCCGGTACGAACGCCAAAGGCAGTTTTCCGCACTTTGTGTGGCAGTGGGGGTGCTACAACAACCGCTTCCACCACTGGGACTTCCGCGAGACCTCGACTCGCATTGTTACGTTCATTGAAGAAGACAGCGTCCAGGAGGATCGTGTCATCGTTCACGCGAGCAACAGCAGCAGCCAAGTGTGTGGATTGGGAGGCTGCGTGGTTGAGACAGTTGGCGAGTTTGCAGGCAAGCCGACTCGGGCGATGGTGGCCGCGATGTTCCCGAACCTCGTGTCGGACGAAGGCTACACGGCATCGCTCACGCTGCAAACGATGCACTTCCCTACACGCATGTTTGTGTACTTTGACGCACACGGGAAAATTGTGAAGCACGTTCTGGAAGCGGACGCTTTTGCTGCACTTCAGGCGATTGTACAAGCGAATTCTTGCAACAACATGAGCGTCGGCCCTCACGAGAGATTCATCGAGCTACCAGATCGACTCACAGTTGCTGCTATTGAGCGTGGCGATACAGAAGTGCCGATCAGAAGAAGTTTACCCCCTGGTGATAACAGTTCGTCCGAAGTGAGCAGCGGGAGTCGCCATGATGTAACGTTTCTCTTAAACTAATGCTGGGAGCGAAATCTTACGCTTCAAGTTACTTGCTTAGCTTGCCACTGGGATGTCGTTGCGAAAGAAAACATCATTCCCATGACAATTCAGTCGAGGATATGGCATTCCAGAATCCAGTAGTGCCATTTGTTGCCGGATGACCGCAATTTGCTCGCTCATGAGTGTGACCACGTCGGATTCAGCAAGGTAATCGACAAGCTGCCCCTGCGTGTTGAAGGATACCAGAACACACAGTTTGACACGTGCATCTAACCGGGTTAGTTGGGCCACATCGTGGCCCCACACCTCCTGCACGAACTATATTTTTCCCCCGGGACGGGTAGACAATCTTGCTAGAGCTTGATGCAGTGGCCTCAGTGAGAAGAAACCTTTGGTTGGCTGTGCTCCAACCCCCCACGTATCGAGTATTTGGACCCTGTCACGTGGCTCAGTTGCCGAAAAATAACAGGAACCTCACCACCATCAATCCGGGAGAATCATTCGCTCCAAATGAACGCAGATTGCTTCGCGCAGTGAGCAGTGCTTTGGGGGAAGGACTTTGTCGTGAGCCTTTGACAGAATTAAACCAAACCTACTGTAAAAAAGACTTTGATGGCGTTTGCTCACCTAACGCTTTCGACGGTGCCAACCAGAGTCGCAAACGCTGAAAACAGGCTGTCCGTATCCGGCCGTACCAGGTCGAGGACCGATTCGGGTGTCCGTGGACATCCGTAGACATCGTTCGGGCAGCCGTGGCAGCTTTTCAACATGGTGTCTACATTTGGCCTGGCGACTAGTATATAGATCTGAGTAGCAGCGAGAAGAAGACGGGAGCCTTGCGCGGACCACGATTAATGACGCTAGCATAGAGCTATGACTTCGGGGGCATCGAGTATCCGTAACCGGCCGTGGAGTCTGGCCGGACAGCCGTAAGTTACGGCTGTGAGAGATTTCGGCTGGCCGTGGCTGGCCGCCAAAAGTTTTGGCCCAAAACCTATCCGTACGGCTGCGGCTGCCGTCTGCGAGGTGTACGGAAACAGCCTGCTAGTAAACGCCCGAGCGCCCTGCGATACGTCCACTTCGATCCCAGCTCGACGTTCTTCGGAAGAATTATCCTACGCTAATTGCTCGGGCTTCTCGACCTGCATGCACCCCATTGCGTGGGTCGTACAAGTTTTCGGCGCTTCGGTCGTACCGACCACGGAGCAAGAAGATCGCCCTTGGTCGACCTGGAGCTTTTCGTGGCTGGCACCCTTGGCGCCAGTCTCCGAGACTGCTCACTGAGCAGTGCCCAGTGCGATTTAGGTATTAATATATCGAACGTACTGCAACGCTTTCCACGGTTTCCATAGCGCATATAGTACCGATAACGTGAACTCGAACTAATTGAAACCAGGGAACGACGACATCAATTGGGCCCACGGCTGCCGCTCCCAGAGCAGGTTTCGTTTTTCCAGTTAGCCATTTTCCCAACGTTAAAGAAAAGCAACGCGTCCGCTACCAGATTCTGCCATGAACGTCCGTCGCCTGCTGTCTGCTCCGCCCAATTCGCCGGATTCGACGGCGACCCAGCACAAGTCAAGCAACGCAAAAATTGGGATACCGTTTCTGCTGTGCGGTGAACCTGACAACCAAAACGAGCACCAACCGGATGCTGTGGTGTGCCGACCTCATGAAGCCACGAAGAGAGCAGCACAGAAGGCAAAGCGCGGCAAACGACCACTTCCTCCAGCCCACTCTACACCGTCGACGCTCTCGGTGATCCCCGATAAAGATCGGAAGCGCTCGTATCGTCTCAGTACGAAGCAACGCGTCCGTCGCGAGGAGAATGGAGCTCTCGAGTCTCGCATGTACAATTTGACCCTGGACGTCAACAATCTCAAGCAGGAAGTTCGGTATCTGCAGGAGCGCCGCGATCTGCATTTCACGCGGATAGTGGTGGCCCGCCAGCACGCACAGACGGAGGCGGTGGGCATGGTGGCGCAGCTCTTCCGCCTGTTCTGCGACGAAACGTGCGGGACGAACGAGGTCACGCCAGACGACCGAAGCATCTTCTTGTCTCGCGTGCACAGCCGTCTGACGGACCGATGTGCCGGCGGCCGGGATGGCGTGCCGCACTTCATGCTGAGCTGGAGGAACTTCAAAGCGCTTTTCACGCATCGCTCCTACATCGTCAGGTCTATTCGACTGGTGAGCCACGTGGGGCCGCAGGAAGACGCCGAGGACGAAGATCCTCGCGACGCGAGTTGTTGTGCCGGTGTGGCGTCCGTGCTGGATGAAGCGCGGCGGCGGTGCGGCCCCGGCGGTGGCTGCGTTGTCGAGTCCGTCGGTGCGTTCGCGGGGCGTCTCAAGCGTGACACAATCGCCACGATCTCCCCGAGGCTGCTGCAGGACGAAACCTTGGGCGTGCGACTCGTTGGCCAGAAGCTATCGTGCCCTCTGCGCATGACTGCATACTTCGACGCGGACGGACAGCTCGTCGACCACGTTGCCGAGTTTGACGTCATCGGAGCGCTCGACGCAGTGGTCGACATTCGATAGAAGCCGCGTCTGCTGAAAAGCCATCCTCGTGAGCGCTCTCGCTTGTATCCGTGTAAGTAGCTTGACAAGCTGCCCCGCCACGGTCCAGAAAGATCCGCGACCAGCTCCAGTGCCGTAGTTTCTGCCTGGACAAGAGGCACAGTAGCTCCAGAGCGCCATGGTTGAGACAACGCAGCTCACGTCAGAGCAGCGCTCTCAAAGTACGTCAACACGCCCCCATCTACCGGCAGCAGCAAGCCCCGAACCGGGCGTGGTTCCCGTCGGCATAGAAGTGTTCGCACTTGTGTCTCGGACACAATCACAGGCTGGCACGGCGCGCAATACAAAACTCAAGTGTTTTGCGCGACGCGCGCCACGCACGGCTCAGTTCCGAATAGCGCGCGTCCAGCACAGGTCCGCACGGGGCAAGATGGACGCGTTGGAGCCGCTGCTGGAGCTCGAGCTCTCGCCCGTGCACAAGAAAACGGCCAAGCCCAAGGCGGCCAAGACGCCCGACGCGTCGGCGCCCGGCACCGCGAGCCAGCGCCTGCCCGCCGACGTCCGCCGGGCCCGGCACCGCGACCGCATGCAGCGCCAGCGTCTGGCCGAGAAGAAGAGCATCGAAGCCAAGCGCGTGGAGGTCGAGCGCCTCACGCGCGAGCTGGAGCGCGCCATCCAGCGGCTCTCCGGGGAGCTACGGAAGAGAAAAATCGGGCAGGAGGAGGGACAAGGAGTGGAGACGTTCCCCAGCGTGGAGGAGGAGCGCGGCCTCAGTCTACCGGCACTAGTAGAGGGAGAGGCGTGGGAGGGCCAGAGCACGGCGGCCACTCTCGTGCAGCAACGGTATCTAAGCCTCGTGTTGCAGCAAGGCATGATCACCGAGGAGAACCGACGGCTGGCCGAGAGGTTCCGAGAGTGGCAGAAGTTCATGAAGCTGCTGGGCGTGGAGCACGAGCGACTGCCGACGAACGGAGCTGCCGATTCGGACGAGCTGCTGCTGCAGGAAGGCGGGCGCTGGGTCGTCTTCTCCGAGGAAGAGCCCGTCATTTTCTATCAGCCTGTCGCGCGCAACACGTGCCATGAACTGGCGTTTCGCGGCTATCAGCGCATGCAGGAAGTGCTGCGTGGACCCGGAGCGAGGGAACTGTACAACGAAGCGTTCGGCTGGAAAGTGTACTTCTCCATGCACGCGGAAGGTGAGCGTACGATCCGGATGCAGCATCGGTTCACCAAGAGAATCAGCGCCATTGACGCCAATGGCAAACGCATCACGGGCGACACGCTGGCGAATGCGACGTGGAAAATCATCAGCACCCCGGAGCTGTACACGCAGATGTATCGCAGTCCGATGACGTCCAAGATGCTGCAGCGCGTGGACGCGCACACGAGTGTCATGATGCGGACGTTCCCGGACGCGGACGCCATCATGCGCATGCGCTTCGTGTGCTTGGTCGTCCAGGTGCAGGACTGCGTGATCGACCAGGCTCAGGACATGATCAGCTGGAAGAGCGACGCTCGGCGTCGCGTGACGATCTTGAGCTCCATCCTCGACCCGGACAAGTGCTTCCCTCGAGCCAGCACCCACGCGCCCAACCCGACGGCCGAGTGGATGCGTGAAGGCATGAGCTATCTGTCGTTCACGGAGATCGACGAGGAGGACAGCGTCGAGATCGAGTACGGCGGGCTCACCAATGTGGACAGCGAGACGGCCTCGTGCACAGGCCTGCCGTTCGTAGCCATGAACATGGGGGAAGCGCTCGTGCGCTGGGAGCAGCTCGTGACCCCCATGCGTACACTGTCGATCACCGAAAAGTAGCTTGTGAGGAAGGTCCGTAAATTATGTAAGTGCTCGTGTCCGTAAGGGAGCTCGCTGTTTGTGTCCCGAGTGGCACTTTGCTCGACGTTTGTCGCTGGCCTGAGAGCAGCTTGGTCACCTGTGGCACAGCCCGTGACTCGCTGGCTACTGTACACGATCTGCGTGTTAAACCCGTCATCGAGCGAGTGCGTCTGCATCATCGCGCGGAGGTGACGCGGTGGCTTTCCGCAGATACACCGCAGCACGCACTCATACTCGCGGTGCGATGCGTACTGTAGAAATCCGTCGACGAATATGAGCTGCAAGTCCCCCACGAGACCGCCGACACGTGACCGGTAAGCCCATCAGCTGAGCCCGGGCGACAGGAAACTCGCTGCGCTGCCGGTGCCTTCAACAACCGTAGCGGGGCTATGCCAGCGACGACCATCAGCTTTCGGTTGATGTGATTGCTGCATGCGTTGGTGGTATGTACAGGCGCCGCCCGTCACCGTGGACGGCTTTGTCCACGTTCCGCCCAACGCCAATGCAAATCGAAGCGGAGTGGTCGCTGGCGTCATTGCGATCTTGCTCCGCACTTTACACGATGGCCACATCGCGTCGTCCGGGCCTGGATGCCATCGCATTGGCCTTGGCCATCCCTGGCAGCACATGTGCCATGTCGTTTTGCTGTTTACAGCCCCAGCACGTTGGCGGCTCGAAGCCGATCCAACTGGTGCGATTGACGTGACACCCGAGCCAGCCAACACCTTGGCCAGCGGATGTTAGATACACAGTCGCTTGTCCTCGGAGAGCTGACCGAAGTAGGACTCGCTCGCCGAACACGCCACGCAGGATACGGCCTGAGACCAATCAAAGCGGGTCGAACTGTCGCCACTGACGTCAGGTCACGGCGAGATCCGGTCTGCAAAGTGGAGCTGTACCCGAGCAGAGCTGCCCGACCGGACGAAACGCTAGAGGTCTCCGCAGTCACGCCGCGCAAAAGACCTGCCGGGGCCTAACGCACGCGAGCGGCAAAAACACGAACGGGCGGTGCACGCGTTGCTGGGTGCGTGTCAACGAGCTGCTGCTGGCCGGCACCGTCCGATCCCTGTCACTCAGGTTTTAGTTGAGGATCTGATCTGTTCCAAGCCGAGATGAATCACGACGGCGACGGGTTTCGGCGCTCCCTTGCCGACACCAGCGGAAAGACCTCGTGGGGAGGCGGCAGCACTGTCACCGGCGACGAGCGCGTGACCTTCGGGCAACAGCAGCAGCTTCAGACGCCGACATGGCCGTCGTCTTTCAAGAGCGAGCCGTTGTTCGACGACGAGGTGCGGCTAGAAGAGCTTGAGAAGGAGACACAGAGACAACTGGGCGAAGCCAAGGCGGCGCGGAGGCGGCAGCGACACAAGGAGGTGGTGGCCCGCTCGAGACTCAGACACAAGGCGAGCGCCGCAGCGATCCACCAGCAGGAACTCGTCTTAGGTAGGAAGCTGCACGATCTTTTGGAGCAGACCGGGCACACGGTGACACCGAGACCGGAATCGGTGGTGGGGCCCTTACACAATTGCGAGGACGGAGCTTCGAGGCATCAGGAGCTACAGCACAGGTACGTCGAACAGGTGGCAACACAGGAGCGCGTTTTTCTCGAGAACAAGGAGCTTCGACGGAGGATAGAAGACCACGCCAAGTTCTGCGACGCCGTAGAGAAGGAGTGCGCTCTATCGGACATCGCAGCAGACTGCGGAGAGTGTGTCAGCGCGGTTAAGAGCATGCACGTGACCACTCCGCGCACCAAACGCCAGACGTCGACCAGCGGAACGAGCTCGTGGATATTTTTCGAGGACGACGAGGACCCGATCTACTACGTGCCGCTGGCCGAGGAAAGCTGCGAAGAAGCCACGCGCACCGTTTTCCAGCGCATGCTCAGTCTCTACTCGCAGTTCACGCAGCGACGCATGCCCGTTTCCGAGCTGGAATTCTTCGGCTGGCAAGTCATGCGGCCGCTGGAAGTAGATCCGAGGATCCTGCGCTTCCAGTTCACCAAGAGCGTGCGGGTCGTGGACGACTCGATGGACGCCATTGTGAATCGCACGTGGGACGCGTTCCACGACCCCCACAAGTTCGCCTCCATCTACAGCACGCCCGTGACCACCCGCGTGATCCAGCGCGTGACCAACGACGCGACCGTGCTCCTTCAAAACGCCCCGGTTCAGCCCGGCGAGCAGCGGAACATCCGGTACTTTAACATCCTCGCGCGCGTGCGAGGACTCAGCGCGCAGAGCGAGCGCGTCGTGGCGCTGCTCAAGACGATCGTGAGCCCGAGCGACTGCCAGGTCGCCGGCGCGGCCATGACGCAGCTCCACGAGGTCGAGTGGATGAAGCGCGGCATCTCGTACTTGTTGCTCACGGAGGAGCCGCCGATGCCGCCGGAGAGCGAGGCGCGTACTATTCGCCTGCACTACGGCTGCGACTACGAGTGCGTGAGTGAAGAGCACGCGCGGTATCTCATGGTGGAAGTGCTGGGCATCGCCTGCCGGTGGGAACAACTGGTCATGCCGTCGCACCGCCTCACCTTCTGAAGGTCTCACAACGCTGCGCGACGTACTGTAGCTCTACGAAGTGTCAACACGACAATGAACTGTTCACCCGCCTTACCGCTGCTGTATCCTGAGTCAGCTCGGGCTCGTCCTCCAGAGAGCGAGGGTGGACACGTCTCTAGCCAGGCATTTGACAGCGAACCGGCTCTGATCCCGTCGCTTTGAGGCACACCGGCGCCACGTGCTGCTTTCTTCGGTGCGCTGAATGCTCTGAATAGCATACAGACACCAGCAGTTCCTCTCTCGTGGCGTTGGCATAAGACGCGCGTTGCTTACTACACGCACACTCAGATTCATGGCGGTACGGCCGACGACGACCCCGCTGCGCATCGGCCACGGCGCGCGGCCGCTGGCCAGCGAGAGCCACTGGCTGCTGTCCACTGCGGGCAAGTGGACCGAGGAGGACGAGAAGGAGTGGAAGCGCCAACAGCATCGAGAGAACATGGTCTTCTTCCGGCGCAAGAAGAAGGAGCAGCAGGCGGAGCTGCGCAACCTGCACCAGCAGCTCGAGCAGCGGCTTCAGCGGCATTTGGCCATGCAGCGCCGTGCCGCGTCACGCGCGACGAGAGTCCACCACCGACTGAGTCGGCCCGAGCAGAAGCGCGAAGCGGTGACGCACTTGATAGCCGAGACCGAAGCACTCAAGCTCGAGAACACGGCGCTGCAGGAGCGGATCGACACGCACAAGACGCTGCGAGACGCTGCGGTCGACGCCGGCGACGGACTCGAGTCGAACACCACGGAACCGACCAGCAGCGACAGCAGTCGGGACGGGAGCAATTCCGACTCGTCGTCATCGGGGGCGTCGCTGTCGTCCGGGTCGACGTCGTCCTCTTCGATGCCGCACTTGACCTCGCTGCAGCGAGGCTGGCGCGTGCACTTTTCCGGCGGTGAGCCGTCCTTCCACTTCCACCCGTTCTCCAAGGAGCAGCTGGATGCGATTCGACAAGGCTACGACGCCAAGTTCGCGGTGTCTCCAGCTATGGAGGCGGTCGGGGGGATGTTTGGCTGGGAGGTGGAGCGTGCGCCGCTGGTGCGCCATCCGACTCTGCCAGTGCTGATCTCCAGAGTGCGCTACACGAGACGCATCCATTGTGCTGGCGGATCGGCGCGAGCTACGATGGACACGCTGGACGCTGACTCGTGGCCAGTCTTGACCACTCCCGAGCTATGGGAACGCATTCACGGCCACTCCGTCACGTCGAAAGTGCTGCAAGCGGTCGACGAGGATACCTATGTCATTGTCCGCAACATCCCGGAGCGCTCGCTTGGTGTGAATGTCCGGTACCTGAACTTGGTAAGCCGGAGACGAAGCCAGCAACCAAACGGACGGCGGTCCATCAAATACGCGCTGGTGGTCGTGACTTCAGACACCAACAAACGCAGTCACGACGCGGAGCCGGAACCGGAACCGGAACGTCGTCATGTGCACTGGGTCCACGAAGGCGGAGCGTACATGACGCTATCGCAGATCGATAATGACACACTCGAGGTCGTGTACGACCACTGCTCTGGCTGCATGAACGAGCAGCACGCGCAGTTCTGCCTCGTTGACTGGGGCCACATTGTTATCCGCTGGGAGCAGCTAGTGACTCCTTCACGGACGCTTGCCTTCTGAAGAAATGGTGGATCAAGGCGGGAGATGATGGCTGCGTGTAAGATAAACAAACTCAAAGCGGACACAGCCATGGAGAAAAAGGAGAGCTCGCCGTGGGTCTTGCTTTCGTGGAAGGGATTAATGAATGAACCACTGAGCTAACAACGCCCTTCGTATGCCAGGGGTCTACTTTACTGGAAAAGGCTGTTCGCGGGAGGCTAACTTCATTCAACGTGGTGGCTTTCCACTTGGAAAACTCGCAGACTCCGTTGGTCGCGATAACTTGGAGATGATAATGACGCGGCAATAAGTATTTTTCTTCTTTTTTCCACGGAGTAACAAGGTCCTAGAGTTCACTTTCTTGTCTTCTAGACGTCGTGGTGATGCGTGACGCAAATGTCCAGCCGGACAACTTCCCTGTAGCAGGAACACACGACGTTCTCGAAGGCAGCGTATCGTCGTAGCCTTTCAAGACGCTGTCGCACTCGCTTCGGGCGGAAGTGGAACGAGGGATCACCATTCAGGAAGTGCACGGGCCAGCCATGGTGGCTCTTTTTGTGGTGGAGAGATGGCGTAGGCGACTCCGAAAACGGTGAAGCAGGATCTTGACACCGACGCACGAACTTGTGCACTCCGAGTCCGGAGTTTCTTCTGCTCCTCGAGTGTGTGTGCTGCAACACCGGGTTTTCTCTCGTCAAATGGTCACACTTAGCGTGGTAACCGTGGTCGGCATATCCTTGAAAGCTAACAGCAGCAACAAAGGTAGCTCTGGTTTCCATTCGGTCAACTCGATGTTTCATCTCCTCTTCAAGACCCAGACGTTTCGTTGCTTTCTCTTAGCTCGGTACTCTTCCGACTTCGCTGCTGTACACGTCTCATTTGTTCAAGTTGAAGAGCTTTCCGTAGGGTAGCTTCGGCGTCGTCCACACGAAGCTCCCAAGGTCCAAACGCTTTGAGAGCGCCTAAAAACAATGTCGATGGTGGGAGGTTGCGCCATATCGGAAGCGATAACGAGCGATGTCTTCACCCAAGCTGGGTTCAGATCTGGGTCTGATGGTGAAGACTCGGAATGAGACCTCGTGGTTGCAAGCAGGACTCTAGGATTTCTCACGACAGTGTTTTCAACTTGGTCAATTCAGCGTAAGAACCTTCAAGGATAACAGTAAAGTCCCGTACACTCTTGAAATGATCGAATTGATGTGTGTGTGTGTTTTTCATTATTGACGTATTTGTGCAAGAACACTCTGTTTTCCCAGACGCTGAAGGATATCAAACATGTAGACAGTGATGTGGTTATACTACAGCAGTCTGGCCCTCAGACAAATGGTTTCGTAGCCCTCAATCCAATTCCAACGGGACTAGCTGCTATAAACGCGAATTAGTGAAGTGTGGCACGAGCTCCTAAACGCGAGGAAGTCTCGTTGGTGAAAGGTCCTGCTCCAATTGAACGGGGCATCGAATCCAGTCGATGTACAGCTCTCGACCGTGCATCTCGCTTAAGCATCCAGCCCACTGGTCGAACACCACGTCGATAGTAGACTCGTCAACCTCCGTAATTGTCACGTACGTGCCTCCTTCCTGGACCCACTGCACGTCTTCCTGCAGCCTTCAGCCTCTCGATTGCGTTGGTTCGCCTCCGAATCTGCGATCGTCAGCATATACTTGTCCACACGCTTGCCGTCGGACCGCTTCTCTCGCGTGTGCCGTGCGAGCACGAGATAGCGCTGGTTCACTTCGCCCGGGATGTTGCCCACCATCACGTGAGCGTCCTCGTTAAAGCTTTGCAGTGCTTGGCAGCGGACGCTTCCAGTCTGGACATGCGCGGTGTCACCAACACTGGCCACAAATTCCTATCCAGGTGCGGCAAGATCTTTTCCGAGTTGTCCAGAGTGCAGCAGAGCTGTCGGGCAAACCGTTAAACGACGTCCCAGACTTGTTTTGAGTGAGTGGCGCGTAGTCAACCGTGGGGGGGGGGGGGGGGGGGGGGGGGGGGGGGGGGGGGGGGGGGGGGGGGGGGGGGGGGGGGGGGGGGGGGGGGGGGGGGGGGGGGGGGGGGGGGGGGGGGGGGGGG
>JAGDFM010000221.1:0-18966 GCA_019155715.1 Phytophthora pseudosyringae | reverse complement strand
CCCCCGCACACCCCCCCCCCCCCCCCCCCGCCCCCCACTGTGGCAGAGCACGGGTGGCTATCGGCGTACGCGAAGGCGAAGTGGCTGAAGACGTCGTCGTACTCTTTCTTGTTGAACGGGCTGAAGTAGAAGGACGGCTCGCCGTTCGGGGACTGTACGCGCCATCCATTAGCGACAGTCTCGCGGGTAGAGGAGAAATACCAGGGCGGATCTGTGTTAGGAACGTCTGAGCCTCGCGCTCCATCAGAGCTTCGACCTTGACATGCTCTCCAATAACTTCTCTCAGCGCCAAGTTCTCACCCGTGAGAGCCGCGCTCTCGAGGATAACCTGGCGATAGGCCTCAGCAGTGGAGCGAGCCGAGACCCCGTCAGACGCCACACGTGCGAATTTGACTCGAAGCCGCAGGACCTTCTCGAGCTGCCGCCGTTCGTGAACCATGTCGGACACCTTGTGTTTCTTCGCCTTGCGCCAGTTGACCATCCGTAGGCGCTGCTGCTCGCGTCGCATGGCCGACTCCCATAGCTCCGACGACGTGGACTTGGCCTTCAGATGCTTGCCACTACTGGAAGAGTGGACGCTTTCGGAGCTCAAAGACAGAGCCGGGGAAGACCATGTTCAGTCGTTAGCGAAGGACTCGGAATGACGTGAGACGGTCTTCACTGTAGGCGTACGTTGCGTGATTGCGGGATTGTTCACATCACTTACTAGTATGCCGTATCACGTGGTGAACCCGTAACGAATCGGGTGTCAGTGAGGTGAGCCTGCAACGGAGACCTGTACAGATTTGTAGTCTTTCTTAGTCTTCTTTCCTTCGAGTATCGAGTACGTTTGAAGGAATGGGGGCGTTGCTGCCATATTTTCATGTATTACCGGTAAAGCCATGTCCTTCGCTGTATGTTGTGGTCCGGTATGAATTTCTGGATAGACTCGTCAGGTGGAATGCCCGACCCGATCTCATTGTGCATCCCAGTCTGTGCGCTGCTCGTGTTACGGCCACACGTCACGACATCCATTCGCCCCGCCTCTTTTCTTTCGGACGACTCGTTCGTATTCGTCCGAGTCCAGCTTTACATGTACCTGTCAGAGCTGAGTGTACATCTAACTACTTTGTGAGTCATGGAGGAACTACATGGTGACTACACCGACCCTGTCTTTGATGTGGTAATGAAGTGCTAGCCAGCGTCGGGATACGCGTCGGGATACGAGGGAAGACCGTCACTACTTTGCGTGGTTGACAGTTGTGCGCTTTCGTCGCTCTTTTCGAAAGGCCACGCCTTGCAAACCCGGGCATCTTCTAAGCAAGAAAGAGATTCTAGTTACAGATGGATGATGATTCCCTCACTCTACTGTTATAGCTGCAGCTTACAACGCGGTTGAAGGAACAGTGACGCCATCCTAAAGCCCCGCTTGGGCCATTCCGAGTCTTCTCCACGAGACTCGGACCTTGACCCAGGTTCTCGCTTGCTATCGATTCGGATATGGCACAACCTCCCACAATAACATTGTTCTAGGCGCTCTCGATGAGTTTGGACTCTTTTGACCTTGGTGTAGATGACCTCAAAGCTATCCTAAGCATCCTTTTCCGTACAACTTGAGGAAATGCGAGGGAAGTCGAGTGGCAGAGCACCGGGGTAAGAAGAAAGACACGAGTAGCACGACTGGTTCTGGAACGTCTGCGTCTTGAAGAGCAGCTGAAACATTGAGGCGATCGAATGAAGGACGATGCTGCCGTGCTGCTGCCGGCTTTCAAGGATCTGCAGGTGTAGTCCCAGCCACGGTTACGCAGTGTGGCCATTTGACGAGAGAAAACTTGGTACACTCGAGGAGTAGACGAAACTCCGGCAGATACTCCACTCGGAGTGCAACAAGTTCGTGCGTCGGTGTCAAGACCCTGCTTCACCGTTCTCGGACCCGCCCACGCCATCTCTTCACCGCAAAAAAAAAAAAACGACCAAGGCTGGCCCGTGCACTTCTTGAATGGTGATCTCTCTTTCTATTTCCACCCGAAGCGAGTACGACAGCGTCACGAAAAGATACGACGACTCGCTGCCTTCGAGTACGTCGTGTGTTCCTGCTACGGAGAAGTTGTTCGGCTGGACAGTAGCATCACGCGCCACTAGGACATATTGACGCCGAAGCTGATTCAAACCGCATGAAGGTCATCCAATCCACGTCGTTGAGGAAGAAATTGAGATAGGACACAAGAACAATATCCTCCCAGCCGGGACTGGTTTCTTGTCCTCAATCCAATCCCAACGGGACTAGTTGCTTTTAACGCGAACTCCTTCAGTGTGGCACGGGCTCCGAAACGTGAAGAAGCCTCGATGGTGACAGGTACTGCTCCAACTTAACGCTCCTTCTTGCAGTAAGCAGCGTTGATATGGACGCCATCCACGTCTTTAGTCGTCTTCAGTGTTTCACTCGCCAGGTTCTAGCAGCTTCGGTGGCATGATCCTCTGTGACCACCGGCAAACAAACTGCGTCCAGTGTACGAAAAGATGTCGCGCGTGGAGCTCGTCGCGGCAAGCTGCCTTGAACTCGAACCTGATCTCGACCGTGTTCTCGTCCACTTCCGTCACCATCATCATATTTGCGCCTTCGCGTGCCCAAACGACGTCGTCACGCGGTTCTTCCACCGTCCGACTTCGGGCATTGGCCTTCGAGTCCACAATGGTCATGAAGTAAGTTGTCGCGCGCTTGCCGTTCGGCAATGTCCAAGGCTGGCGTCGCACAAGATGCAGGTAGCGAGTATGCACTTTGCCCGGAAAGCTGCACGCCATTATGTACGCGTCCGTCTCAAACTCTTGGAGAACTTGATACGACACGTCCTTGCGTCTCCTGTCGTTCCAATTCGGCGGCGTCACGATCAGTGGCAGCCACTTGAGGTCGGACTCGAGCACCAGTTGATCCAAATCTTCGAGTAAAAACCCTGCACGCATGCTAAAACTTGTACGGACAAGAACCAGGTTATCTACCGGTCGTCTCGTTAGTGGAGCATCGCGTACTGCCCAGCCGAATAGCGTTCCCGCGGGGTGGATCAGCAGGGGCTTGAAAAGGAAATCGTCGATCGAATCCTCGTAAAGGGCGACGAACTCGTCTCGTGAGAACGGGTAGAAGTAGAACGAAGGCTCACCATTCGGAAAGAGCACGCGCCAACCAGGTTCATTCGCAAGCGGGTAGGACGCCCATTCCGACTGTTTGCTCGCTTCGTGCAGGTTCAGATCGGTGGTGTGCTCCGTCGACGTGTCACTCATGTCCATTAAACCCTCCAGGATCAAGGACCGGGACCGCTTATGCTGCTGCAGCTTCTCGTAGATCTCGTCGTTTTCATTGCGCAGAGCGTCACTCTCTAGAGCGAGTTGACACACCGCGTCGCTCGTCCGGTTAGACTCGTCCTCCTCACGCAAAGTGTGGCTGGCAGCCTCGTGCAGCGCCGCAAGACGCCGCTTGACCTCGAGTTCCAGTCGGTCTCGTTCATTTCGCATGTCGGCGACCTTTTTCTTCTTGGCGACGCGGAATCGTGCCAACGTCTCGCGTCGCTGCTTGAGTTTCCACTCCATTTGAACCTCCTTCGCCCAGGTTTCCGTCGTGAGCGCGGCCCAGTCTTGAACCAGCTCCGAGGAGTTCGGAAGGTCTGCGGTGGCCATGCTGTCGTGCTCCAAGCCACTCATGGACGCGCTTTTCCGCTTTAGATAACGTCGTAGAGTGAGAGAGCAACGCAAGAACATTCAAACGCGTGTGTACCGTCAGGTTGACTGGCCTCGCTCGGAGCGTCAACAACAAGTCCTGGCGGCCAGCGTGTCGCCTAGTCGTCACCATCCTGCTCCGGTGCATGTGCCCAGCTGCTGTTAGCAACACACCGACGATAGCTTTTCCCGAGGAGCTATGATGCCGGTATTATAGACTTGATAGATCAGCTATCACGCCGACGCGTACCAGCGTCTCCCAGATCCCTCTTACAGCCTCCACCACCAAGTTCACTCAGCCCCTGAATCGCCAACATGCAGAAGTATTGATCTGGTTTCCGACTCCATTTACTCGGGGCATCGAACGTGCAGTTAGCTTCAGCAAGTGACCAGGTTGGATGGGACCGCAATCTGTTCCCAACGCACTAAAACCTGCACCCCCTGAGCCATAAGAACCTCGTCTTGTGACTCGCTGGTGCATCCAACGCAGTGCTCATAGTCAACATCAACAGCTCCGCTATCCACTTCCGTCAGCGTAAAGTAAGCCCAGCCTTGGGTTATCCACTCGACGTCTTCTTGCGGCATTTCCGCGTCGCGACTGAGCTTGTTAGCCGCCGAGTCAACGATCGTCATGCTAAAGCCCATCTTGCGCTTGTTGCCGTGGAGCTCCCACTGCCCAGTTCGTGCGAGGAACACGTAGCGGACGTTCGTGAGGCCGGGAATGTCGTGTGCCATTACGCGTGTGTGCGAGTCAATCTCCTGCAGTACTTGGACGGCGGCCTCGCCACGCTTCGTGAAGTTC
The DNA here is from genome assembly GCA_019155715.1 of Phytophthora pseudosyringae. Classification (NCBI taxonomy): domain Eukaryota; phylum Oomycota; class Peronosporomycetes; order Peronosporales; family Peronosporaceae; genus Phytophthora; species Phytophthora pseudosyringae. The sequence goes on along the minus strand of JAGDFM010000221.1, from coordinate 14,477 downwards.
CAGTCGTCGGGCGTCATGAGCAGAGGTCGCAAGTCCTCCTCCCTCTTGACAGCCTCCGTGACAGCTCGATCCAGCGAGCATTGCACCCGTTTGGTCACTCGTACGCGTGATATGAGGCTCCTCCTGTCCGAGTCATCGCAATAGCTTAAGTGTCGACTAATACTCCACCCCAGGAAGGGCCCTGCTTGCGATGCAGCTGGTAGATTTGCGATGAAGGAAGCGTCGAACGGGTTGGTTGTGGCGGTCACTTCGTCCGGCGAGAACGGGTGGAAGTAGAAGGACGGGGACATATGAGAGAAACGGACCCACCAACCTTTGTCGTCGTCACTCACCGGAAGCACGGGGACGTCGTTCTCCTGGGTAGTTGGGTATGGACCCATCAAGGCCTCACGGAAGGCCTGATGCCTCTCGATCTCGTTACAGAGCGCCACGTTTTGTCGTCGAAGTGCCTCTTTCTCCACAATCAGCTCACATACCTCCTGGGTCGCTTGAATGGCGCCCCTTTCGTGGGCCTTGTCGAGCGAGACCTCATTCTTCATCACGTTCGTGTACTTCGCCATCACTCGCTCGAGATGACGGTGCTCCGTCTGCAAAGCGCTGTGCTCTACTTTCTTCTTCAGCCGGAACTCGACCATGTTGGCACGGTGCTTCTGGAGTTTCGACACTCCCTTTTGACTCACATCCCGCTTGATGACGCTTGCTATGTTCTTCTGGCTGTCCACGTTGCGTGTCCTCGTCATCTTGAGTTGCTGTTGGCTGGCTTGTCACGTTCTGGAATGGCTGAATAAGTGACCGTGGGCGACCTGCCTCGTGGCAGCAAGTGACGTGAGTCCGTATACTGGTCGAACATTGACAGTGATTGTCTAAGCTTTTCACGCGATCATCGGCTACAAGGCCGCTCAAACCACGCTATGGAGTTGAAGGGGTTAAGAGCACTATCAGAGTTTGGCATGGTCTGACGCATCAACGACCATAGTTGCGTGCTCAATGCACTTGGGCGCTTGCCGTCAGCCTTCAGGCAGCTCTGCCCATCGCGTAGTTGTCGGAGCTCGGCAGCTTGAAATCGAGCACACGTCTCGATGCATTTGTGCCTCCTCCTCCCACAAAACCCACGCCAATGTGGCAGATATCTACTGCTAGTGTCTTCAACATGACCATTGTTTTGATATTACAGCTACACAGTTATGTTGTTCTTTCCGCTGGGAGCAGCTTGGCTGGAACTACCATTTGCTCAAAACGGAGGGCGTAATGGGCCCACTGAACAAAAAGATACTGCGCATGTAGCGCGCTCTCGCAGCCTCCCCAGTGGTCATACATGACGTCGACAACTCCGTCCTCTATTTCTACAATGGTAAGCTGCGCTCCGCCTTCCGTGATCCACTGCAAGTCGTCGTCATTCGCCTCAGCTATTCGGCTACGCTTGTTGGCTTCCGAGTCCGCTAACCTCATGGTGTACGTGATCACCCGCTGCCCCTCGCGCTCTGTCCACCGATGACGTCGTACGAGGCAAATGTATCGGAGGTTGCTGCCTCGAGTGTCCTGAACGTTGTGCACCAGCACGCAAGTGTTGTTGTCAAATTCCTGCAGCACCTCCGTTCTCGCACGCCCCGTGGTGCCTCCCCAGTTCAGTGGGGTAACTATCACAGGCCACGAGTTTCTGTCCTCCTTGCTCATGGCGTCGGCCACTTCGAGGAGAGAGCAGCGAAGCCGTTTGGTGAAGCGTGACTTGGCAACGAGTGCGTGGCCATCAACCGCCGAAGTCACTGTCGCGTGCAGCACGCTCCACCCGAGAAACTCGCCGCCTAAATTCATCGCCGGGGGCTCCAACGCTAGCGAGGCGGTACACGTGTCGATGACCGTATCGAAAGCATCGCGCGAGAAGGGATGGAAGTAGAACGACGGCTCGCCTCCAGAGAAATAAACCCGCCAGCCCGAGTTCTCGTCGACTGTTGGTAGAATGGGCTCCTCTTGTTGCCTATCGCATTCTTGAGCTGCCTCGAGAAGGGCATGCTGGAAGGCTTTGAAGCGACCGAGCTGCTTACGAAGCGCTCCATTCTGGTGTCGGAGGTCTTCAATCTCGACAAAGAGCTCGCGCAACGTGTCAGGAGCCCCGTTATGGCTGCTCCCACGGGCAGCCACGGCCTTCGCACGGGTAGCGGCTTGCTTTACTTGTTCCTCCAGGCGATGACATTCACCTCGTAGATCCTGCTGCTTCTCCTTCCGCTTGCGCCGGAACTGAACCATTTCGATGCGGTGCAGTCGGCGTTTCTGCTCCTTCCGGTCCTCGACATCCCACACATTGTTCACTATGTCGACGACGTCCGCGAATTCCAGCGCGCTCAACGTCAACATGGTCAGGGTCGGTAACGTGGCCAGCACTGGGGGGCAGAAGTGTTGTGGCGCTTTGTTAGCGGCGGTTTACAGTACACAGGCGTGACGTGAGCTCGGCCCCTGATTAAGGTTGGTCACACGGTATTCACGCCTCGTTTGGACGTCGCTTTTCACGCGATCAACGATTGCAGAACTGAACGCTCGGTCTTATCCAATGGTTCTGTGTGCTCTGCCTCAAGCGGTACAGCTGGATGCGCGTCCAGGCAGGATGTGCATGCTGGGCTCTCCCACGGCGCAACCTACAGCTCCTATCATAGGAGCTGTAGGTTGCTGGATGCTATTATCGAGTGTTGTAAGTTACAACACTCGATAGCATAGGGCTTGAGTCTAACAGTGTACATGTATTGGTAATATTTGGTCCTCGACCCCAGGTCATGAATACGCCACTAAGGTCACGGCCCGGGCTACGGTATTGTTACTACGTAAAAGTTACGATTCCTTGCATCTAGCTGCCAACTCTATAAGCTTTCACCCACACGTCGTAACCAAAGGAAGTTGGACTCCATGATAACCGCACGGCTAAGTGGCCCACAGAGCGAAGGTCCAGCTGTCGATCCGTTTACGCCGTTTTTTCGAGAGGCCCGACAGGTAATCAACGCGCGGAGCGGTCTTCCGTGCCGTGCTCACTGAACACGACACGGGAGCACAGCTCACATCCGTAATACTTACGTGACCAATGGTCTCCGCTGCTGACTTGTTGACATTCACAGCCAAGCTCAGCGAAAGCGTCCAGTATCAGGCGGAAGGCTACACCACAAGGGGGTTTCTGGACGTGGCACCGACACGGGGTGAGGTACGAAAATGGCCTCAAGAGCGCAAGGATCAACGCAAACTCGAGCTGCACTCGAAGCGAATGGCGCGCTTCCGCACCAACAAATGCGTCAAACTTCAAAACATGCAGGAAGAGCATCGGCGTCTCGAACAGGAGCTGGAGTGACGCATTTCCGCGCTGGGTCGAAGCGCTAGCGAGGGCGGCGTCTCGAAAGTGCAGCCTCACATTCAGCGGCTCGTGTTGGAGCGCGAGGCGCTACGAGAAGAAAAAGTTGCTCTGCATCAAGAAATCACGCAGTACCTGAAGTTTCAGCAACAATTACAGAGCAGCAGTGGCGCCCTCGCGGCACCGATCCGCCGCAGTCGCCCGTCGGACGGCGACAAACAAGTCTACGATGTCACCGTTCGCTGTGTCAAGTCCGAGTGGAAACCAGTCAAGGAAGAGGCTGGTCGTTGGGTGAACTTCCAGAGCGGAGAGGCGCCATTCCTCTTCCACCCGTTCACCCGCGCTGCGTTCGATTCGATCCTCTGTCGACAGGAGGATGTCGACGAGGTGCAGAGGGCCATGTGCCATGCTGATGGTACCAACGAATGGCCAATCTTACCAGCATCGCGGAATTTGGGTCTTGCTGAGAGTATCGCCATCCAGACGCTGCAGGAGTTTGACGACGAGTCTCACGTGATTGTCCGCAGCTTCCCTGGACAAGTCAACATTAGGTACCTGGGTTTGGTGCGCTGTGGGAAGTGGGAGATCGTGGGCAGCAAGCGCGCGCTCAAGTACTCGTTTGTCATCGCTGACTCGCCCGCTAACGCCCGCAGTCGTAACGCTGAGCCTGACCAAATGAACGTTCGCTGGATTGACCAAGGCGGCGCGTTCCTGACGCTCACGGAAGTTTCGGAGACGGCGGTGCAGGTTGAGTTCAACCACTGGGCTTTGCTGCAAGAACGAGGCCCACGCCCAAAGCCACTTCCTCACATTCGGCCAGACTATCATTCGTTGGGAGCAGCTTGTAGGTCCTTCGAGGCCTTTTACGTTGGAGTAGATTCCATGTAAGCTTGATGAAAAGACACCCGCCACTTCACAATGTGGCTGACCTTTTGCTCGATCAAGAAACACTTTGCCGACAAACCACGGTCTTAATTCGAGGCTCACGTCAGTGTGTTTCAGATCTGGCATCAGACGCTCCGTCAGAATGGCAAAATGGGGTCACGTCACGCGTGACTCGGGCTGAACTTGTTTGGATCCCGATATTCGACGCGCATTGTCAATGAATACTTGGTTGGCGTCCCTCCTGAACAGGGGATACGTGTAGCGTGTGTCGATATAAGGAAGCGTAGCCACAGAGTCACGGTCAAAGATGCCAAAGTCAGAGACGACGGGGCCGTACGAGTGGCCAATCTTTGCCGACGTCGAAAGCTCTCTGAAGGCGTGAGCGTCCAAGTTGAGCGGGAATTAGATCAAGCCACTCTTGTGATCATGGGCAAGATGAATGACCGATATCTCGGCCTCCTGGAGCGCTGCGGACGGGGACGCGCCGATGGCAAGCGTGTGCTCCAATTCTCGTACATGCTGAAGCCAACGCACGGAATCGAGACGCCGAACCCATCGTTGGTGCAACACCAAGTGGATCGACGAAGGCGGCTGCTTCTTGAGATGTACGGAGGTCGGGGACGGGGGTGTGGTTGACGTCTTCGACCACTACGCGTCACTTTCTGGTACGCTGGGAGCAACTATAATAGTCCTGTCAATGCTGCTAACGTTTAGTTAACCTGAGACGACGAGATACAGTGTAAAGCTTACCTGCAAACTGTAAAGGGGAAAATGTCTAAAGAGGTATGAATTCGCATCTTAAATGCCAAAGGTGTAAAGCTGTGTCAGTACGTGTGTGCGGCGGTATCCATACGATAACTTAATGCCTGCAGGTGTATGATTACATCCGGCAAAGTGACTGGACGTGTGTGAATCCGCGATGGCACCAACTCTTATCATTGTAGTGGTGTCGTTTTGGAATAGTGCTCAGGGTGCGTACTGTTGACCGAAATTCCAGCAGAATTGCCGATGCTCTGCGCGTCATTCCAGCGGATTTTATCCACTCGAATTCGGGCAGGCAGCTAATAGCATATTGCTGAACTAGGAAAACATCGATTCCAGTTGTGTTTTCACTCACCTCGCCGTCTGTGGCTGCAAGGTATGGGGGCGACGCGAAAGCCGAAACGATTGAGAGACGCTGGTGTTCCATCGTAGCCGTCGGGTGAAGTCACGTGCACACAAAGTCGGGGTGTCGGCGTGTTGCCGAAGCCACAGCAGGGCTCTCATGATCGAGAAATCAGCAATGGTGCTACAAAGCGGCATAAAAGCACGGGGGATAAGCTGACAGAGGCAACCCTAGAGCTCACTGTCGCTCATACTTTCGAATGATTGCAAGAATGGACTATCCACAGGGCCCAGGACTGCGAGCTTTTATTGCATTCAGTATAATTTTTGAGCGGTATAACAAAAGAGAAAACCCGATTGCATTTATACATCAATTACAACACCCTCGTGAAGAACTGCAACAGCGTATCGGAATGTCTCTAAGTCGCATGGGAACGACTGTGGGAGCTTCCCTTGGCGTCGCAGCTTGCTTTTGCCCATGTGCGGTAGCTTGTACTCATTGGACCCCCCTACTTTCATCGCGCACTCCATCACCTTTTGCAAGGTAAGGAAGATGTTATCTAGTGTATCAACGTTAAGCGCCGCATACGACGTTCTTACTGCCTGTACTAGTTCATCAATATTGTAGCAATCATCTTGGTACTGGAGAGCCTGGATAGAGGAAAAGTAGCCCAAATCAAGAGTATTGAAGTCAGGTGAGTTGGGCGGCTGGAAAACTAGACGAATATTCCAGCCGTCAGCCAGTCCAGCGGCTAAGATGTCGGCGTCGTCCGGCTTGCAGTGCGATGTGGCGTTGTCCTGCTAGATTAGGATAGGCCTGCCTTTCTCAGATGCAGGCCACTTGGCCTTGATTACAGGAATAACGTACTGCAATAGGTAGCGTTTGTAGACCTTTCCGTTCACTGAGTCCAGGTTCTTCGTCTCCAAGGTGCCGGCTGAGCGGTTCTTGCTGGTACGCTGCGCTTCCGTCTGCTTCGTAAAGTCCCAAATGCCAAGTTTACCGTCAAACAGAACCTCTCCATTTTTATCATACCTGCACAAATTGCATTATAATTTGTTAGAAGATCAAATAATAACCACCTCTTGGTGCACAGACTAACCGGGGTCTAGCAACTGCAGCAAGAAACATGGTCTTGTCAATAAAGCGCTTGCTCTTGCGCTCACGATGCGGCACAGTCTCCCCAGGCAGCATGTAGAAGACCTTCTTGTCCTTATCCTCGTTGAACCACTTCTCGTCCACATGCACGACGTTGTACATGGGCGAGAAGTGGGAGCCGTATGGCCCGTGAACGACATGGCGGATGGCGTAGCGTAGACGGGCGAGCTTGTTCGCCTTCGTTAGCAGTGGGTGAATCGTGCTCGAATGGCGCAGGATGCACCCTTGGGCCACGGCGTCTCGCACCACGGTGCGGGATACGCCCACCTCATGGGCGAGGCACTGCTGGGTCATGCGCCGTCGAAGAGGGACGGCGGCCATGCGCTCCAACAGCTTCTCCCTGTCCATTTTGCGCCGCCCCGACGAGCCCTTAATCCGTGCAGCGACGCCGCCAATGCCTTCGCCGGTATACGTCGACATAAAGCGAGCCCAGATGCGACTGATTGTGCTCGTATCGACGCCAAACTTTTCAGCTGCTACGCGCATGGCGCCGCGATCAGGCCGCCCTCTCACGCCTTGCATCAGCAGGAAAATCGCCACGTCTTGGCGCTCTCTTGTCGTGAGGTTGGGCTTGGTCGGGCGGCTCATGGTGAAGGAGAAGGCTGGAGGCGGGTGAGCAGGCAGGTGCTAATTGATCAATGAACGGCACCGGCGTCCGCACACTTTCGGTCGTAACTTTCTTGTTTGTTGGGATATTTTGGCGCTCAAAAAGCCATCTGACAGCAGAGCTCTATACGCGTCGATTCCGCCTATCAGAGCACACTAAGCGAACCCACAGGCGAAAGTAGACTTCACCATATGATTTTCATTGCAATCTTTTCCACCCAGAGGAAGTATCATGCAGTTCAGAGCCAGCGCGTCTCATCCTTGGTTGAAAATCTGTGTCACACGCCTTCATGTCCGCTTAAATACGCCCCGAAACTCTCCCTCCCTTCTTCCTCATTCCACAATCTGCCGGCTCGAGAAAAGATGGTGAAGCTTTTCTGTGCTATCGCTGGGGTGGCAGGAAGCGCGTTCTCGGTGCGTGTGGACGAGAGTGACTCGGTGGATGACTTGAAGAAGGCGATCGCGAAAGAGAAGCCGCGCACGATCACATGTGATCCCGACCAGTTGGAGCTCTTCTTGGCGAAGACGGAGGGCGGCGCGTGGCTGGATGGGGCTGGAGCGGCAGCTGTGACGCTCGATGGAGATAGACACCCGCAAGGCTTTGAGCAGATGGATCCCACGTTGTGGATCAACAATGACAAGCACTTTGGAAAGAATTTTGGACCGGCTGAGGGCGAAGTTCACGTGCTGGTGGTGGTCCCGAAGCAGGAAGTGTCTGCCTACCAACCCCAGATTTTCCCGCCGTTTTGACCGAATGCAGATGGACTTAATTTGGAGATGCCCCATCTTTCACGCGATGCACTGGTACAGAAATTATATAACAACATAGCGGATACCGACATCGTGCTACTTTTGTCGCCTGCGGGATCGGGCAAGACGTCGCTGTTGACGCTGTTTGCTCGTTGATACTCTGAATTTCACTACATAACTATCGCGTTTCATAATCCCGAGGCAGACGCCACGGCTCTGGTTGACATGCATGGCGTCGAACTTGTTAACAAAAGATGTCGTTTACCCAATGACAAGCTATGGGTATTCATGCTGGATGACTGCCAACAACAGTATCGAAATGTTGCGTTCTGGACTCAACTCATCAAGGGTACAGCTTCCTAGTTACCTAAGCACGTCCGGTTCATCTTATCTGCAACTCACATGCTGGAGACAGACTTTCCTCTCAGCCCCGTTGAGTTCGACAGTATTTCATGGAAGTTGACAAGAGACGATTTTTTTATCAGTGATGTCGAGGCGTATGAATGCTTGGCGTTGGAGAACGGGTTGCCGACATCGTTACGATTTCCCACGTTGTTGGAAGTGATCATACGCGAGTGCAATGGGCACATTGGTTCGTTGCGTGTTTCGATTAATGCAATTTATGCGCAATTTCGGCCGGGGAAGGGTCACGATCCAACCGAGCAGGAATTTCTGGAATATTTCTTCTCGGGGACGTTCGTGAGTCAAATGGCACGGTGTTTCGGCAGTAAGCACACAACACCTGCTAGTCCAAACCAGCAGAAGTTTCTTAGCACGTGTTTGCTATGCGACCCTAATTGTCAGCCACTGGTACAACAATTGAGTCGTGATGAAAACCAATGCTTTACAAGTTGAAGAAATCGGGTATTGTAACTGAAGTTGACGGCTACGTGAGGTTCACGTCTCCCTTGGCTGAAAGGTACTACTACAATGGCTGTTTCCTGGTCGTGGATATGAGAATCCTACATCGTTGCACGAGCTGATCCGGAAGGCGATAGGAAGTATGTCTACTTCCGCTCTAAAACAATCTGTGGTTCGCAACGACGACTTTCCCAAAGAAGCTGTGTTCCAGCATCAGTTTATGGCAACTCTTGCGCGACACACGACAAGTACGTGCTATATATGCCCTGAACTTTCAAGAGTGTTCCCTGCCTCGCCCCGTCAACCTAGCACGCGCATCGATGGAAAGATTGACTTTTATTTAAATGGAAGTCTTCGGTGGGGAATCGAGTTGCTTGTGAATGGTTACAAGATCGGCGAGCATTTGTCTCAATTCGGAACACAGGGGAAGTATGCTGCGCTGGCAGCAAAAGACTACGCTATCATCGATTTCCTAGGCAACAAGCGCGGAATAACAACGAGTGTTACCCGCAAACCAGAGAGGATCACAGTTTTCTTTAAACTTGGAGACTTCTCATAGAACGGATTTCCGAAATCACCTTCTTTTGAATATTAGCCTTGCTATGGATAGCGATAGGGTTATTGAATACATGAGTATTAGCGAGATTCGGGTAGAAGTAGCGAGTGTCATCAGGATCGGTCTTGCTTACAAGTTCGTACCCGAGAGCAATATTTATCTTAAACGCACTCGTTTGAGACGAAAGGACGTTCTCGAGCTTGTTGTAGAAATAAGAAGGCTCAACACCCTCGTACAGGTGTGATTCCATGTGAGTACCATTGTAAAAACGGTACTTAGGATCAGCCTTGTAGTCAGGCGACAAGTGTTTCTCAAGGGTTTCAATCGAAACATTGTACTGCTTAGCTACCAATCTCTGGTTGATTAGGCGCGAAACGTTGCTTACATAAACCATCTTACCCGTTCTACCACGCACCTTAACAGGTAGCTACTACCCCATTTGATAGCTTGGATATTTAATCTCTTTAATTCTTCGAGCTCGTATGCAAACATGTTGCCTATATATTGTTGGGTATATTATTCTTCGTAGATATGACTTTATAATCTTTTGGATCTTGTATCAGGATCGACTTTATATCATACTAATATACAAAAAATNCTTCGAGCTCGTATGCAAACATGTTGCCTATATATTGTTGGGTATATTATTCTTCGTAGATATGACTTTATAATCTTTTGGATCTTGTATCAGGATCGACTTTATATCATACTAATATACAAAAAATCTGAAAAAATAATTCAGATATTTGGAGTATGACTTGCTGGAGGTTTTAAACCAGTTACAATATCCAAAAACGTCAGTCATTACCTATATTGGACTTGACTTCTTACCTGAGAAAAAAATTAATTAATTATTTAAGTTCGCTTTCTGTGTCATTAAGTTCGGTTCTGGGCTTACGCTTGCGAGCTCGAATCTGGTCTCTGTTCTTGTCGTCGTAGCTCTTTTGATACGACAAGCGAGCGTCGCGTGTGCGCTGGTAGTAGCGCTTCTGTGCTGCTTTAATGCGCTCTTTGTTAGCGAGGTATTGTTCTGGTGAGTACGCCATCTTAGTATATTAACAACTTTATATTTATCAGGATGGAAAAAGATTGTTCCAATACTCAATGGAACTATCAAGACATCCCCTATTGATAATGATGGATACGTTTGGGTTGATGGGAATTCAATTAGCGTCTATGGAAAAGAAAGTGATAGAACAAAGCCAGAGATCACAAAGAAAGTAAATTGGCTACTTACGCTCCGTTCATTTATAAATATGGTCAGAGACAGAGGACTTCAGTTACAGGTAATCGGTAAGAATGACGAGGAAATTGACGTCAAGGAATTCACACCAGCCGATGGAGAAGCTAAACATGGAACAATGAATGGTATCGATGAAGATATGAACCCAAAGCTGAGCAACGCTGACAATGATGCTAAAAGGATATTAACTGATTATTACACACAACTTCATTCGAAGGGTATTAACATCCCTTTTCGACTGAAACCAATAGTAGAGACAACTGATGGAGTTAAGCCTCATTCGACATACTATTTTGGTGAGCCTTATGAAACCAGACCGCTAAATGTTAGAAATGGAGAACACAAGAAAATATCAGGTGAAGCATGGAAGGGGCTGATGAATAGAATCAGGTGGATGGATACATTCACATCATTACTCAACGGTTTTGAGGATGTAGATCGGTATCTGAACGATGTTGAATATCCATTTCCATCAACTGATGAAGAAGCGGTTGAATTGGTCAAAGAGAAGAAACTGAATAAGCAACGGCGAAAAACTCTTGATGATAACCTCAAAATACTAAATGAGGCGATCCTTAAATCGGCTCATGATATCAAGCGTCAAAGTAATGAGCAATATGATCACGACGATAATTTGCAAAAGCTTCATGATGACTCGAAGGCAGCTTTTCAAGCATATGGTGAAGCTCAGAAGCGCTATGAAGAAGCTAAAAAGGCAGTGAAGGGGTCAAACTCAAAATCAGCAAGATCAGCGTTGAAGGCGACAACATCTGCAATGAAAGCAACAAAGTCAGTCTATTTAGCAAAGGCAAAAAAATATAATCAAGCTTCAAATGGAAAAACTGATGTCGATGACTTTAATGACCGGCAAGATCAACGAAAGGTAAAAGGAGCACTGAATGAAATGGTTCATGTAGTTAGTGGAAGCGGGTTGAAAGGACGTGGTCTTAGAGGAGCTGGCGTTGCCCCATTGGAAGGTGTCGTTCGCCGCGGAAGAACGTATCAATGAGATTCAAGGCTTGGCGACTCCAAGCGCCTACGTTTACCGTCAGCTTGGAAGCAAGTACATTCGTTTGCCTGATCTTGATGCTAACACACTTGTGATTGTACAGCCCAATCGACGTAAATGCGGCCCAAAGTGTCATATCAGTGATAGCCTCCAAGCTATGATCCGAACGCTTGTATATAAGAACCATATTGATCAAGCCGCTTATGATAAACTTAGTATCGATGATAAAAAAACTCTTCAAGGAGATTCTCGCTATTACTCATCTTCAATACAGTTTCCATGATAAGCTAACGGACCCACTGGAGACTCTTCGTGCTGAGTATGATAAGCTGAAAGGAGAGTTGGAGTTAGGAAACGACAATCCAAGCATCATTACTAATTTTTTTCTCTCCAACATGTATCTCCATTATCGCATCTTCCCCCGTCTTCGCGTCTCTGATAGGGACGAATGCACTATCTCCGAGAGCTACGATCTGATCAGCGTGCATGATTGTTGATCCTACGACCTGACTGGGTTCATCGGTAGTTAAATTGGTTTTGAGCTCTTTAATTGGTCTGCAACACATGTTATATAACTACCATAGATATTTTTTTCGATAGAAAATCGGCACTATATGCTGGATAATCAACTTTGTGTCGTAGATAGTATCTCCTACGGCGCTCTGGATCGTTATGATCTAAGTGAGAGTAGGCTTTTAACGGGGTTTGGTCGCGATATTGACCATAGCCTTTCGCACCAAAATCAACCTTTTTTAGCTTTCCAGTATCCAAACGTATCCATACTCGGTATTTTTTTAAGCCCAAAGGACTTAACTCCCACCTTTCAATTTCCATGATTCTATATTAGCCAAACGATCTTTAATCTATCTATCTCCCCCAAAAGGTGCTGGATCATTTTCATGTTGTATGCAGCGATCCGGCTGTAATCAACGTTGAGTTGCGTTTTGGCTGGTTCAAGCGATGGATCTTCCCCCTCTTGGATATCATCGCGGAAAAAGATATTGATTAGGTCCGTTAGGTGAGCTGACACGAGGTCTTGAGCGATTAGACCCACCTCCTGACCTTGATGATTCTCTGACTCGTTCCATTCGTATAATTTAACCTCACAGCTATCGTAGAGACGTTTTACGCGATCGATCGGACATGGTTGAATATATCTTTTTAAGGCGCCTATCAGATGTCATTGCCATTGCGGTGCAGCTGTATATCCGCCGAATATAGCTGAAACGCTGTATGATAGAGGTCCGAGAGCGCTTTCTGTATTACCATTATCAGTTCGTAATCCATACACGGTTAAACCACCTGTTCCGAACGTGAACAAATTACTATTTGGAACGTGCAACGGAGCTGAAGGACTTGTAGTTCCAAGTCCTAAGCGTCCGGTCGTTGTTAGAATCATCGAAGTCGTGTTATTGATACTAAAACGAAGATCATTATTTGTGTAATTGCCTATCCAGGTCGCGTTGCTACTTGTGGCATTAGTACCATTGTGAACCTCTATTTGAAACTGTACGGGAGTAAGATTGGATCCTGAAAACGTAAGCATTCGTGTATAACTGCCATCCATATAGTCAAGACCCGAACCTGTTATCGAAAAATACTCATTCGTAGGTGTAGAATGGATACCGAGCTCTGTCAATGGTCCTACTGTCGTGATGGTTGCTTGATTACCACAAGCCAAAAAACCATTTATTGCTCCACCGCACGTGATATCACCCGTTGTAGAAACACTTGCCGCCGACAATGCGTTAATGCCACTAATGCTTCCTGCTGAACCAAGTACTAATGCCTTGCTATTTCCTGCTGATCCAGCAACAACTCCTGATACTGAGTTTAGCTCACTCGCTGATGCTGTAATTGCAACCCCTCTAAGTTGGAGAGTAGTAGGATTGAGATTTAGCGTTGTCGCGTTCATCGTTTGCGTTCCTGATTTGGACATAGTATCGCAAGTTAGTGTAGGTGTTGCCATTGAGGTAGATCCTGTAATCGTACCTGAACAAATAAGGTTGCGTATGCCGTTGAAGTCTTTCGTCGAGTTCAGTACTACCGCTTGAGAGACTCCAGCTGCCCCTTCTGTGATATTGATGTAATAGTTTTGATTAAAAGTGGTCCCAGAGAACTTGAGAGATGGAACGTCAAGACCTGTTCCTCCAGCACTTAAGGTCAGACTGCTACACGAGAGCGCTCCGATACCACTGATATTACCACCTGTCCAGGAACCAGTGCAACCCCAGGTGTTGCAAACCCTTGTGTAATTCCTGTAAGATAAGTTAAGCGATAATCATTCTTACTCAGATACAATGTTTTTGCATAATCGTAAGTCAGATAGCCACTGGCATCCAACGTCAGATAAAATGCGGGGTTACAAATCGACGATTGGAAAATTGGTTGCGGATATGAAAAACCTGAATTCATTTATTTTATCCTATATAGATCAGACGATAATCATGAGTGCTATACCTGATTTCGGGGCTTCAATCCCCAAAAAGTTCAAATCTGCCTCAATGGGCGACATCCCTGCGCTTGATATTAAATCGTTGTTTAGAATGGTTGTGCTTGGTCCCTCGTTTTCAGGGAATAATAATCTATGCATGTTCATTCTCAAGAATTCCCCTCGCGTGTTTGCTCATCTAACGATTATTGCTCGAAATCCTCACCAGGAACTGTATGAGTATCTTCGCGACAAACTGGATGGATTCATTACTTTTGCTGATCCAGATTCTCCCCCGAGTGTTGATCAAGTGCGACATACTCCAATCAATTCTAACAAGCCTGAGCTCGTCATCATTGATGATTTTAGTAATGACCGTCTGATGCAAAAAAATCTATTCTCACATTACTTCACAAGAGGAAGACACTTCAAATTGAGTACCATCTTTTTAAGCCACAGCTACTTTGCCACCGATAAGATGATTCGCTTGAATTCAGAGTATGTAGCGATCCTAAAGGCTAATTCAAAACGGGATTTACAGATGGTTG
>JAGDFM010000220.1:0-64044 GCA_019155715.1 Phytophthora pseudosyringae | reverse complement strand
GGGCGGGCCGTCTATCCACAAGGAAATTCACTCTGATCCAACGCAGGGTGCACACGTGTTGCCCAGGAAGGAGCCACTAAGCAGCCGCGGGGCGAAGTTCCAAGCGCTACGTCAGAACTGGTGCGCGTGCCCGGATCAGGGTAAGTTTAATCACTCACACCCTTGTTATTATGTCTACAGAACCTACAGATACGCTGCACCCCCGGGACTCCCGGGGCCCGCCTCTCGCAGCGCTGCGAGAGGCCGAGGAGCTGGACGCGGGGGTCGCCCGCGTCTTGAAGCTCTGCCCACGCGCCGTTTGGCTCTTCCAGCTTCATGTCCCGAAGATCCGGCACCGTCGAACTCGATGATTGATCCGAGCGCCGGTGACTCCGTCGAAGCCGAGACCAAGATGGACGACGACCAAACGGCGCCTGCCGCAGGAAGCCAGGAACTGACATCTTGTCGGCTCCCAGCTAACTGCGGCCCCGCCTGCTTCCTCCGGGAACGCAGGCACACGATCGGTGGGGGTCCCCACCACCTTGGCAGCATGAACCCTTGCTGCGGAGCAATCCGCCGCCATGTCTACTCCCCTCGGGGACGCAGACAGAAACCCGGTGAGCTTGCTCACCACCCCTGCCGCGGAGCAATCCGTGGCCAACCCGTCACCGGGACTAGAAACCCAAGCCCTGGTGTTCTCGGAGGTCGCCGAGACCCGACGCTCCGGCGATGGAGGAGATGACATTGGAGTTGAACCCTGGAATAGCTGCGTCGTCGGCATCCCTGCGCGAGGCCTCCGCTGGAAGTGCGCTAGCGCCTGGAGCCGCATTATCCGAGGCCCAGCAGCGCGAGTACGCAGACAGTCAAGTAGCACGATGGAAGTCCCGAGGTCCTGGAGTGGTGTCACCCCCGGACCCGTACTATCCGGAGCGACGCCACTGGCCTATGCGGAATTGGCTAATGGAGGTGACGGAAGCTATCCGGTACCTCCGAGAGATCAACGTGTCCGGCGACCCGGAACGTCCCTGGACCGCAAGCTTCAAGGCTGAATGTATGTGCCTGCCCGTGATTTCGGACGGTGCCCCGCACCGTGTTGACCTCACACAGCTGCATCGACACGACGGGTCCCGTGACTACGTCTCGGTGATGGCCCTGGTACAGACCATGCTGCACGAGGCCGGTTTCGCCTTCATCAACCTGGTCCCAGCCTGGGAACACTCAGTTTGTCCCGAGCTCCTAGCGTCCCAAGACGCGCGGTTCATATCCGACGCCATGTTCCTCCGGGAATTTCTCGCCAACGGACAGAGCGCTTGGAACCAGGTCGCAGAAGGCAGGAGGTTTAACGTGCGCCGAGAGGAGGTTCCCTTCCAAGTCCTCGACCCGGCAGCATCTGCCTCATTCCCCGTCGAAGAAGACGGCGACGTGCTGATGTTGACCGTTGAGGAACAGGAGTTGCCGTGGTGATCCGCCTGAGGCTGGCGCAAGTCTGGCCCCGGGAATCTGACTCGGATGTCAGCCGTCCCGACCCCAAACGCCGCCGAGGGAGCCTTGATGCCCCGTTGTCGATCCCGTCCTGGCCTGGATCCGATGAAGGTGCCTGCGTCTGGGGCGGCCCGGTCCCGGAGACAGTCGGCATGCCTCCGGAGATGCGCCGATGCTGACTCCGGACAAGAACATGTCATCCGCCGGCGGTGGCTCCCAAGGCTCCCCCGGACTCGGTCCCGCAGGGGCGGTGGCCCACGTGTTCGTGGCGACGGCTGGCCCCGAAGGCAACTCGTCGGTGTCTGTGGAGCAGCCGACCGTGTACGTCCCGGTGGCCGCATACCCTCCGACTCCGACCCTGACTGCTCCACTCCAGGCAATGCATCGCGATGACGAGGAATCCAAGCCCGAGGCCCCGACGTCGCGTAAGTCTAAGATATCCCGGTCGACGGAAGCCGAGGTGGCAGAACACGCCCTGCGGGTCGCACAGCAACAAGTTGCAGATCTCCTAGTGGCGATGTCGGCTCGCGACAACCAGGAGCGTACGCGACTCCAAGCCTACGAGCAAGCGATGTACTCGCAAGCTGCGGAGCAGGAGATGAATCGGTCGGAGCGTAAGCAGTTCAATTGATTCACCGAGGACGCGAGATCAAAGAAGCTCGGCGTAAAGAGGCTGCGGACACGGAGATTGCTCGCCTGCAGCTTCGACTGTACCAGATCCAGGAGCAACAAGCCCAGGACCTGGCGGCTTCTCGCCAGGAGGTCGAGGTTCAAGTGTCCCGGGAACGGGTGGCATCTCACCGCGAGGTGGAAGCTATTGCCCGAGACGCCGAACGTCTCCGAGTCGAAGCGGCAGCCGCCGCCGAAGCAGCCGTCACCCGAGCACGTCAGGAAGAAGCGCAGTCGAAACGCGAGTTGGTATGTCAACTCCGTGAGGCACACGTCCGGCAAGTCATAGAGATGGAACGGCGGGAAGCCCAAGAAGCTGAGATCAAGGCGCTCCGAGAACAGGTTGCAGCAGCATCCGCGCGTCACCATCACCAGGAACGGAGCTCATCTCCAACATCTGGTGGTGGTGTTAGAGCCGGGGCACCTCAGTCGATGAAACGCCAGCAGCTGCGACGAAGTAACGGCCGGAATGGTGATGTATCGGGTACCGCGGACAGAGCCGGCGCGACCGCCAGAAGTTCAGTCGGGGTATCCATCTCAGTGACCCCAGCTGCTATTCCAGGGTCTGCTCCCTTGATGACGCCAGGAGCGGTTACGGCCCGCCATCCGTCGATGAATGCCGCACTCGGTGGGCGGAGCGAGGAGGCACCACACCCGAACGCCCCCGCGTTTCCGGCCTCTGTGAACCCGGTCGGTGCATGACCGTCTGTGTCCGGCGTCCCTACGACGTCCTCGGTCCAGGCTCACGCCGGGCCTCGGGGCTACAGCGACTACGATAAGCTTGCGGGCGGATCAGCCCGTATTGGTACTGCCCCGGCGGTGTACCCAGTACTTATGAGTTGTCAGACGAGCAGCTCCGCTCGGGGCGCGACCTCGACAGAGCCAAGCATGCGTTCAAGCTGCTGAAAGAACGTCTGGTATCGACCCCGTTGTTGCAGCACCCGGACCCCATGAGGCAGTACGCCATCATCCTACATGCGAACAAGTGGGCCATCAGCGCCGTCCTGGGGCAAGCCTATGATGGTGTCGTACGGCCTGTACGATTCGTGGGACGTGTTCTCCAAGACGCTGAGCAGAGATACCACCCGGCTGAAAAGGAAGCCCTCGCCCTGCTGCGTGTACTCAATACCTGTCACACCATGATCACGGGATGTTCCGAGAAGACGATCCGGGTGTACACCAGATACTCGGTCCTGGGATGGCTGTTCAAGTCGAAGACTGTGGACGGGAGACGTCTGAAGTGGGCTGTTAATTTGTCGCCCTGGCATTTGGATATCCGTCGAATCGATCGCGATGAAGACGGCCTCGCAGCGATTTTGGGTGCTGGGATCACGCCCCGAGAGCAATTGGACGAGATAGCCGAAGAACTGATCCCCTCCAAGGGATCCCGGATCAAGACACCGCCAGTCAGCCTGGAGATGCTCTCCCATGACCACGTAGGTCACCTGCTGAGTTTCGACGGAGCCGCCAAACGAGACGTGCCGCTTGCATACTGTGGAAGCTCCCAGCCTGGGAGATTGTCGCAGCCCAAGGACATTTCCTGACGAATGCGACAGTAAAAGAATATGCAGGAATGATCAAGGGGATGCTCTTGGCCCTGGAGAAAGATGTCAAGGATCTCGTGGTAGTTGGAGACTCGCGCCTAGCGATTCAGCAACTGCAAGGAGTGATTGGATGTACACAGCCGCACCTGCAACGACTCCTCCAGGAGGCTGAGGAGCTACAAGCTAAGTTCAGATCTCTCCTCCTGGTCCATGTAAACGAGACTTCAACGCGGCCGCAGATTACGTCTCCAAGCGGATCCTACAAGAACAGCAATCCCTAGAAGTCGATGACCCGGGAGAGATCAAGCTGCTCCAAGGCCTCAACCGAATCCATGAAAAGTTGATGAAGTGCCGACCCCGAGGGAGAAATCACTTGTGGAGTCGGCCTTCATGGCCACGGCTCAGGGCCCGTGCGGTATTCCGATAATACCCCCGGAAGGGAACGTGTTCGTAACGACTCGAGCCCGCACCAGACGAAGCAGACTCCGACGAGGACTCTCCGGAGATGACGGCGCAGCCCCAAGCTCCACCTGACACCACGAACACAATGGAGTCAGACGAGGAGGAGGAGGAGACAGCAGTCGATTCAGAGAATCATGAGCACCATCAGCCAGAAGAAGACCCTGGAAAGGCCAGGAAGGAACGCTGGAGGCGGATCTGTGCGCACCAAGCTTCTGACCCGGAGCTACGGCCACTAATGAGCTTCCTCCGAGGAGAGACAGAACGGCTCTCGCTGAAACAGACGACACACCTAGCCAAGATCGCTGGATAGTTCGTCTTGGATCGCAGGGATGCACTGTTCTACGTCTGTTGGAATACTCCCGAACGTCCCCGGAACGAGGCAGACCGGCTACGATTGGTCGTGCCCCGGGATCTCCAGGCCGACATCTTGCACCACTGCCATTCCGACATCCAGGGAGCCCACCAAGGGATCATCCGGACGTATGAGAGATTGCGCCGGGAGTTCTACTGGATAGGCAAGTTCAGGTCCGCCGAACAATTTGTCAAAGAATGCGTGTATTGCGTGACCGCGAAAGGCCTACCACGGAACCCAGGACCTTTCCCAGGGAACATATTAGCGACCCGACCCTTCCAAGTCGTCTCCATGGATTTCATCATCCCTCTTCCCCGGACAGCTCGGGGCAACGAAGCTTTTCTTCTCCTTCAGTGCGCCTTCTCGGGTTTTATCATGTGTAAATCCATGGGACGCACGTCTGCTCAAGATGCAGCCGAAGCCTACGAGGAGTGCGTGTTCCGTCGATTTGGTGCCAGCGAGATGATCCGTCACGACCAGGACCTCCGGTTCATGGGACGCGTCTTCAAGCACTTCCGGGAGATGCTCGGGAGCCGTCAACGTGCGACCCTAGCATATCGACCCCAGGCTAACGGTCAATAAGAGCGGTCCGTGCAGGCTGTCATCCGGAGTGTCCGAGCCTATGTGCAAACAGTCGACCAAAGTAATTGGGACGAACTCGCCGAGAAGCTCATGTGGGCACTTAACACGTCATATGATGCTACCAGGCTTGATATCCCCTTCTACCTGGGATGCCCAAGGAATAGTACAAGCGATGATGGGTGACGTTCCTCGAGACGTCCAGCTCCGAGATGCGTACGAGTGGCGAGTCAAGGTCCAACGGCAAGTCGAGTACGCCAAGGTCTGGGCCCGAGACCTCCAAGCCAAAGCAAAGACTCGGCGGGCTCGGGAATACAAGCAGCAATGGAAGCAACTCTCGGACCGCCTCAAGGAAGGGTTGGAAGTGGGTGATTCTGTGTGGCTGTACCTGGCTCGGGTGCGCCCGGGATTGACCAAGAAGCTGGCCCACCTCTGGCATGGTCCTTTCAGGATCTTGGAGAAGGGCAGCGACTTCCGTTATCGGCTCCAGGTCGAAGGGACCGACTATAGGTTCTTTCCCTGGGTGCACGTCAGCAGGCTGAAGCCTCGGGTGGTATTCCCCGAGAGACCGACCGATACCCAAGATATGCACGAAGATGATGATTTCGATGCGGTGCTCTTGCGAGAAGATAGCTGGGAACCGGATGGGAATGCCGGAGAATACAAAGTGGAGACCATCCTCGATGTACGATGGATCACGAGGACCCGCACTAGCAGACGCGTCAAAAGAATACAAGATTAAGTGGAAAGATTACGACGTCCCCGAGTGGATTCCTCAAGAACGACTGAACTGTGGCCGATAGCTGTACGAATTTGACCAAGGCGAACGGGCCCGTGTCCGTTTCCGGGCAATGCAGTCAGGCGACGAGCTCCCGGACGAGGAGGTCCGGTAGAGCCCTCGGGGCGTGGACCCGAGATCAGTTCCAGTAGCTCGTCTCGGAGCGTCCCCCGAGAAGACTTGGGTCTTGGATGAGGTCACTCAACCATGAAACCGAGATGTTGTATATTTGTATAATTGTATGTTTGTATTTGAATGCATGTTATCGACTGAAGACGGAGGTCCAAGACCCCGGGGATGTGACCCAGCTGGTGCTGAAAGATAGCGTTGGGTTCCGAAACCACTCGGGAACCCAAATCAAGGTAGTTTGGGCTGGATGTGAGGCCTAGTTCAGGTTCCGGTGTCCGCCAGTATCGAGGCAAGGACCTCCTTGGTTCAGTGACTTCATGACCATAAATCTTCTCAGCGAGACCTCGTTAGTGACCTGGTTCGACCAATCACCGGTCGTAGACCCCTCCAATCGCACGACCGAGCGTTCGTTGGCTGAGGGACTGCTAGTCGGTGCGCATCAGCGATAGCCTTCGGAAACTGGCGAATCACTACACCACACCAACGCGTTGGTGAACTTGGTGGTGAAAAATATCCCATCTATACAATCTCGTTGGTGGCTCTAACACGTGCCTTAATTCGGTGCTCACATGGTATTCGCAGTTCGTAAGAACTGTCGTTACTACCTGTTCGGCGTAAGATACCGGTATGCGGGGTATTTGACTTGCAATTTGTAAGGGACCAAATATATTGGCAATTGTATGCCTCCTTGGCCGTTTTTTTATACTTGGGATTTGTAAGGGGAAAATAGATTGGCATTTGTATGCCCGATTTGTTACGTACACCACACTGAATTACGACGGTCAGCACACCATGCGTCATACGACACACGCGCGACAAATGACGACACACCTGCGTCAGGGGCCTTTTCACGCAGGGGACCGACTTCACCTTTGTATTGCGGAAGTGGCGACGTGCAGCCTTTCGCGAGACTCCTGCATCTATTTGCCTTGGCGACGCCTCCTGGGAACCCCATGCTGCTGGAAACAGGATGGATTGCCGCTCCTCACGATGCCGCTCCACACGCGTCTACAGCCAAGTGCACGCAGCCCTCTGAGCAACATGCACTACAGAGTTAGTGTAGTATCGATGATGAATGAAGGTCATCCGTCAGACCAAGTTTGCGGTGGGGGCTTTCAGATGGAGGTACAAGACAAGCTGCGGCTGTGCAGCTCCTTGCGGGGGATCTCGATCCCTCTGGATGAGGCGTTATATTGGTGGTACTGGACAGAGCCTCGGTTGCAAAGCACCTAGCAGCCTGCCTCGACTCCTCAGAATCGGCATTTTATCGGCGGTACAGGACAAGGTGCACCTGAGTCATGGGTGAGCCGCGAGCTGTTCCCTGCCATTTTGTAATTTCCCAGACTAGATCACAGCGGCGGTTCGAAAGCTAGTTCTATAAGTGGAATCAATGGCGCGACATTGGCCGGGAAGCGGAAGTGGTCGGGGCCCGGGCGGCAGAGGTCCTCCAATACAATAAAAAATTGTATTGGGGTCGACAGAGTTCAATAGTAAAGATTTCAATATGATGACAAGCTATAATAAATATTGCCGCAATTTTTATTATTGCTTGCTGTCTACCGGTACCTACGTCTGGCGAGCTGACCTCCTCCAGTAATTATCCGAGCTCGGCGGTCGACAGGCCACGTCCAGCCTAGCTCCTCCATTTCGAATTGAACTATCAATTCCTGAGGCAAATCTGAGGCGGGCTGCCAAGTCAGCTCTGCATATCCGACCCACGCCACGAAATAGTAGTTGACTCCGGCCGGGCTCGTCTTTTTGGCGTAGATGAGCTCGACCGTGTACAAGTCGGGCCCTTGGAAGTCTGGGCCGCCTTTCTCACATGACGTGTTGTCGCTTGACACGCTGGAGGTAGGTGATGCTGGAGCATCCGTTGGAGCTGGTCCTAATAGCTCGGATAAGGTAGCTCGTCAAACTTGGTGCTGCTCTTTCGAGCGCTTCGCGCTGGCCAGTGCAGACAGATGGTTGTGGCGCTTGCTCTTCCTCGGCATGCTTCTGTTGCCTTATGGGTTGCTTTATGAGGCACTACTGCTAGTGTGAAGTTGAAGTGCTATTGATATGCGAATTGTTGTTGGTTGCTGAAAATATGCTCTCGGTTTTGGTTATATTTAGTTCTGGCGAATGATATCGCTATTATTGGCAAGCATTTTAGCCAATGAAAATCGGTCACCTCAAATTCAGAACCAATCACTTTCCTCATCTGTTTTAGAAGGGGCAACGGGATGCCAGGCGGATACGGTCCACTTGTCGTGCTTATTCTTCGTCAATACGGATGATCAGCTAACACCAAAATATTCATTATGTAGCTTAATGGAGTAGCTAGACATCTATGGTTCGTTTTCTTTTAAAAGTGATTTTCTTTCTGGTAATGAAGAGTAATAAAATGCCATAGTTTGTTTTTGTGTGTAAGCAAGCATCGGACTTTATTGAGTTACCGTCTAAAGTGTTTCCTCTGAGCTAACGCTAACAACCGTACTCACATTCCACAAGTCGCGGTTAACACGCAGAAACGCCAACTGCTCGAAGTTGGCTGGAAGCATGGAGCGCCGCTGCGGTGTCAAGACCAGCTTGCACTGGGAGAACAGGCGCTCCACTGTGTTGGAAGTTGGTGGTATCAGCTTCACGAGTGGCATGTCTCCGTCGAACACGTCGTCCTCTTCTTCCTGCCTGTCCCTTGGAGCAATAGTGAAGCGTAGTCTTCTTCGCGCTCGTTGCGCTTCTTCCCGGTCGTTTGAGTTATCTCGAAGCACTTTAGTTCCGCTTCTTCAGCCGAAGTCAGCGAGGATCCAGCGATAACCTTGGCTACGCCTGTTTCAAACGCCGGCGTGTGGGCGATCTTAGCCGTAGTCCGCAGACGTTCGGCCATGACAGGATACTCTGCGATAAGCGCGTCAAACATGACGCGCAGCTCTGTCATGTCCGTGCTATCACGCTGAAACCGTTTGCACACGCTGTCGAACTTTTTCAGATGTTCAAATAAAGCGACCAGCTTCCGGTGCTGCGCTCCAGTTGGGATCAGATCCTCAACCGCGTCGACCTTCTTGATGTCACCACGAATCCGGATGTAGCGTTGCACCATCGTAAACGTTGACGACCAGCGGATGACGTTGTGATTGACAGGATTGAGATGTGTGTAGTTCTTGAGCTCCGCGAGATTGTTTTCCTTACGAAGATCTACCATGAGATCGTTCACGCTGCTCAGCAAGTCCTCATATGGTGCCAGATACTTGTTAACAGCGAGGTTGAATCTGTGGCTGGCACAGCCGACGAGAGGGACACCCATCTTGGTCGCCATGGACTGGTTGGTGCCGCAGCTGTCACCCACCAGAAACGCAACCATATCATTGGTCTTGTTGTAAACATCCAGGATGTTCTCGAACAGCTGCACGTGTGCATCTGCTGTTTGCGTTCCTTCCGCGAGAGGGGATAGTCCAAGAAGCGGCACACGAAGCTCTCCATCTGCTTCGTAAACAGCGTACACCGCGACGTAATGCACGCCGGCATGCGTCCAGCCGTCAAACATAATGCCAAATAGCACGCCGTGCTCCTTCTCGAGCTTCTTGCCGATCTTGATCGCGATGCCCTCCATACACTTCTTGACAGCCTTGACCGTGAAAGGTCGCAGCTTGCTCATGGCTCGGGTGAACTCATCTTCCACTTCATGGACGGGCATGTTGCGAACGACAAGCCACTGGATTCACTGGAACATATGGCTGGCCTCCTCTGGCACAAACCCAAAGGATTGCAGCGGCCGGTTTGGGTTGCTCTGGAACGATGCGTACTTGGTCTCGCAGCCCTCGTGCTGCCCCGCCAGATGCGAGAGGAGGTTCGAGTATCCAGAATTAGGTGCCTGTCTCCGGTCCTGACCACATAGGTTGCATCGAAACCCTCCTTGGCCGAGGGGCGTGAAGAAGAAGGCGGCGAGAAGCTTGTTGCAGACCCTTGTAGCTCGACGAAAATGTTGTAATGAGCTGCTTAAGACCGTAGTGGAAGTTTACCAGTGGCGATAGCCTTCGTGATGAAGTGGATGGCCTCTCTGTGCGAGCGATTGCTGCTACGGTATTGACGACCTTGAATTCCAGGAGGGACAGCGAGCACGTTGACGCACACACACACACGCGAATGAAGTTAGAGCGGATAGCATGCGCGGCGACGTGCTTCAGCATCTTGATGCTGCTTATAACGAGGAGAACGCCAAACGCGGTCCCGTTTGCGATTTGGGGGATAGGACGGTCGGTGATGGATCACGTGATGATGTTGTAAGTTTTGATCGAGGTCGTCGGGATGGAGATCACGTTGAGCATCGTGGTGGTAGCTATATCGATGATGGTGGAGTTCATGGTGATGGAGGGAAGGGCGTGTGGGGAAGTGGAGATGACGTCCAAGGTAGGCTTCGTGGAGGTGTGGGTTATGTCGATTACGATGGAGCTCCCTGTGATGGTGGGAATGATGTACATGGTCATGAAGACCGAGAGAATGTTGTGCGTCGTGACGGCGGAGGTCAAATGGATCCGGTGAACGCTGTACGAATCCGTGGAGGTTGGGATGCTCAGGACGATGGCGGTAACGTTGTGCGAGTTCGTAGAGGTGGGGCTGACGACGATGGAATGAACGCCGCACGAGTCCGTGGAGGTGGCGGCGGGGCTCACAACGACGGCGTGACCGCTGTACGAGTCGCTGTAGACAGAGATCGTATTATGCGTCATGGAGGTGACGATCACGATTTTGCGGTAGATGCTGTACGATGCCGGGACGACAGGAGTAACGTTGTGCATCGTGGTGGGAGTTTTGGCGATGGCAGCGGAGGTCATGATGATGGATGAAATACTGCACCAAGTTGTGGGGGTGAGGATGTACGCATGTGTGCTGCTAACAAGGAGGGGTGTGAACTGAATGTGCATGCTTTTGCTTCATTTGCGTTGGCAGTCATAAAGTGGAAACATTTCTTCGAAGAACTAGAGCAAAATCATAGTATTACTGGCGATACGGAATACAATTAAATGATCAGAGACACCAACAATTCTCTTCACGGGTCTATTTCTTCTACTAATCGAGATCGAAATCGGCAGTATCAGCGCCAGTGGCGAAAGCGCTGGATGGTGTTGCAATGCATATTGCAGCAACTTAAGGATTGGATTGGTAGTGACCATTGAGGAAGCGCTCTTCTTGTAGATTTCGCTTTGGCGCTGGTGCTTCCCCGTAACTTTCGTTCTCTTCCCATTCCTGGAATTGAGTGGATTCCTGGAATTGAGTGTACCACATAGGACAGCCACCCGATAATTCCCTACTTCAGTTCATTGCAGTATTTTTGTTTCAGTGAATCATCGTTACTTTGTGGAACGACTTTGAAAGGGATATAAGGGTTATAATTGCCAATTGCGGGTATCGCCTCATCGATCTTACGAGCTACCCGGGACGGTAGCTCGGGTAAGCAGTCGATATACCGGCGCTATACCGGTGGCTGAACGGTGTCTCCTGAAAAGGTTTAATTGCCGCGTTTTAGCCCTAGTTTGCGGGCGATGTTGCTACCACCGAATTTAGACGGACATTATTTGATATTTTACGGTACTAAAAGGATGTCATGGCTGTCAACTCCTGAAAGTCGGACGCGCGCAGAGCCTCTAAACCGCGTATGCCATCAAAAAGAAAGCGATTGAGATGTTTAAGACTTCGTTTGTTTAAGACCTCGTTAGAATGGCCTAAACAGGGTGAACCAGCCCAGGGGGCTGAAAGAATGGGCGAGCGGCGGGGTCTGACGAATTCAAACGACAATTTGGCTAACATTGGCGGGCCAGATTTCACCCCTCCTTGAACCCCTAACCCCTTCTAGGCACTCTGGCCCATACCAAATTTATACCGAAAAATACCAAATAGTAGCCGAATATAGATCCTACGTCTCCCCTAGTTTGCTATGGTACAATATAAGGGAAGTAAGAGGTTAAAGAAAATCAAAAATCTATGAGAGACCGTTCCTTCTGTCTATGTGTGCCTTATATAATCGGCTTAGAGAGGATCGTTGAAGATGTTGCCCACCCTGAGGTGCTAGCACTGAAGTTGCTCCTCATTTAAATACTAGTATTGTGCGTTCGATTCAAAATTTCCGGGAGCGATTGGTTGAATCGATCCTGTCAAAACCGATCCGCCAATCGCTCCACCCATCGTAAGGAATGAAATCCATGCGTGTTTAAAGGTTTTCATGCCTTTAAGTACCCGCGAAGGTCGCGCCGTCATGCTCGCGGCCCGCCACTACTAGCGGCGTATCCAAGGACGCCAACTCCTGCCGCGCCCTCAGGGCGTGAGGCTGCAGGAATTGCTAGCCTTCCGTGAGGCTGTAGGATTGCTACCGGTAGCCTTCCAACAGCAACAGATGCTGTACGAGCAACGGTCTCGTTGTATTGATCCAGCCAATTGCCAATTGTGTGTTCTGACTTACTAAGAGCGAGGCGATGCCTTGAGTATCCGAGCTCGGTATACGCGTAGATGCGTTTGTAGACGGATGTTGCTATGCGCTTCCTCCATGGTCAGCGCGCACAATGTCACTTCAAGGACAATCTGAGTCTGATTAGCTAATTATGTGTATATTGACCAATCACCGTCAGGGGGCGATTCACTGCGCGATTTCGAGGCTGGAGCCGAACCGCGCCGGTTTTGCAAACTTGGATAGAATTGACAATACCACCCAGCCAAGTCCTGCCACGTATGCAGCAGCGGCACCCAAACCGTGACCATGAATGCAAAAGCGAGATAGCTGTCGTTATTTCGCGGCTGGCATAGTAAACGCTGTGAGGGAAGCAGGCGAACTATTTCCATACTTCAGTGTTACGAAGGTCCTACAGCAGCACCGAGGCCTCCTCGACGAAAAAGAAGGAATAGGTGAACAAGTGGAGACTTTTGGTTCATGCTGTCGGTGATATTGCAGCGCTGAGTCAAGACGTACTCGTGTGCGTTCCCCGCCTGGTGGCCCTTGGCATTGTCTAGTTGTTGTTCCCATTTCTCACTCGGCTTCGGCTGGAAGTAAGTGTAAGCCCCGAATAATTGGTCCCTCAAATGTGCATAGCTCGCAGCTTCAGCTCCGTGAGCTTGGAGGACTTTGATGGCGGTGTGGCCTGGTAGGTAGCATGGCTAGGAGAAACACGTCGTGCCAGTGTGCATGTGGAAGTAGTTGCCTGGGACGGGTGAAAGAGCCCTTTATCCGTTAGTCTTGTTGGTCTTTTCACCGGAACCTCCGAGCGTTGTGTGGCAGGTCCCAGGAACTGCGAGCTGCAACGGGCTGAACATGAGCACAGTGTTTTCTCCAACTGCCTCGTCAACAGAGGCTGACGCAAGTCCCCCACAAGGGAAGGGAGGGCTATCTGTGAGCCCGGCTTGGTGACCATTCGGCTTTTTGCGTAGTTGTGAACACACCATCCAAGACCGACCAGAATCCGAGAACTTCCGTCGCCATGATCAAGCGCTTTGCCATCCTTCTGTTGGTGGTACTGGTCGCCATGCTGAGCTGTGTGCACGGTGGTGAACCCCCTGCGGCTCCGGCCGCGGAGACTGCCCCGACGGAGCAGGCCCCGGCTGGTGTGACGGTTCTCAGTGACAAGGAGCCGGTGCCTGCGAACCGTGAGCAGTTGGAACAGTTCATCGGCGGAGGCGGAGGTTTTATCCCGACGGGCGGAATCACGTACCGCTGGCGCTACACGTACCCGTACCTGGGTGGCTTCCGCTACGGCTGGCGCTACCCGATCGGCTACTGGAACTCGTTCGGCCGCTCCATCTACGGCTCGAACTGCCTGTTCGGCCGCCCGTACGGAGGCTGGTACTACTGCTAAGCGGTGCGCGCTTCTCGATTGCAGCCTGCCGCTATGACATGGCAACGGAACCGTGTGCGAGGCTGTCGGTGAAGGAGCAGTGAAGGGAGAAGGAGGAGACGAAGACGAAGACGAGCAGAGCAGAAGCAGCAGCAACCACAAGACGCAGCGGCGTCCATTTTTGAGTTTTTGAGTAGGAAGCGTAGTTTGCAACGTGGGGGGTAGCTAGCAACTCGCATCATGAATGGTATCGACCAAATTCAGATAAGGTATCAACACTTGATCTGGTTCAACTTCCGTCGACGGATGTAGCCATATCGCGTCAACACATCGTTAGTGATTTGCAATCACCCTTTCGGGCCAACCAGACCTCTCCATCTGATCTACGTGTTATCATCCAATCGAGTATCGTTTCATCACCATTTCGTCCAATTGCATAACGTCCCGCCAAAACTTGCTCTTCCCGCTTTCCCTTTTAACGGCTGAAGTCTCCTCATTCCCAGATCTTCGCCGTAGTGCACACATCGCTCTATTTAAACTCCGTACAAACCGCAGCCATGGAGGCCCTGCTGCAGAACGAACTGATGCTCAAGAGCGGCGAAGTGGTGTCCACTTCGCAGGCGCTGAGCGGCAAGAAAGTCATCGGCCTCTACTTCAGCGGCCACTACTGCCCGCCGTGCCGCAAGTTCACGCCGCTCCTGGACGTGGTCTACACCGACATGAAGGCGGCCGGCCACGAGGACCTGGAGATCGTCTTTGTGTCCTCGGACAAGGAGGAGGCCAAGTTCACCGAGTACTACGAGGAGATGCCCTGGATTGCGCTGCCCTACGCGCGCCGCGACCTCAAGCTCGAGCTGTGCGAGAAGTTCGGCGTCAAGACGGTGCCCACGCTCATCTTCTTCAACGAGAAGGGTGAGGTGGTCGAGCGCGAAGGACGCCACTTTGTCACGGACCACTCGGAGGACATCGACGCCATCCTCGCCCACCTCCGCCAGGACAAGAAAGAGTAGAGCTGCAGAGACCTTTGTCGTCTTATTAGCTCTGAGTAGAACTTTTTCCTTGAATTCAAGTCCACTTTGCATTTTCCTTGTGTTGTGGCTGTGATACTACGTGGAAGTTGTTGCTCTAGCGTGTAGCTGTAAATGGTTGTGCTAATGTTGGTGCTGAAGTCGGAGATGTCTGTGAGGTGTAAAGTGGCAGAAGGTGAAGTAGAACGGAACGCACTCGTGACAAATGAAAGCTCGACTAATCTTTATAACAAAACCAATATTCAAAATACTTTCAGCGCGGACGCGGATGGCGACGTCCGCAATGGAAAAGTCCCACTACACGAAGCTGAACGGTTCAGCTCAAGTAACGAGTGGGTAGTACGGGGTGGAGATCTCGCGTCAAAACACTTCGAGCTTCTCCTTACCAAACTGCATCCTCGTCTGCAGACATGAACCTCCTCGAGCTGTGGATTCGCGATCGCCACCGCCACTTGCTGTCCATGCTGCCCAAAACTGGATTATTTTAACACCAACGGGGAAGACGAGGACTACAGGTTGCAGCTCCTTGTCGTCATTGACAAAGACGAACGCGGACGCTGGAACATTAGAAGAAGCGGCTTGGGACCCTTCTGCAACAGCTTCATCGCTGCGCCGAAGCCCATCTTGCTGATGTTGTTGTTGTTGATACTCAGCAGGACGTCGCCAATCTCCACGCGGTTCTTTTGCGACTCGCGCGTAACAGCACCCTCGCTCTTCACGTTGATCACACGAGGGTAGTAGCTCGTGCTCTCCTGCTTGACAACGATTCCCAACGGACCGTCCTCCTCTTTCCACGTAATGTAGTACAGCGAGTGATCGTTCTTCGGGTTCATACTCACACGGGAAGGACGTGTCAAGCGTGACGTCCCCATCGAGTACGAATCATCCTGTGGGTTCGACAGGATTGAGCTGTTTAGCGTATTCGTCAGGTCAAGCTGTTCGTGCGGATCTTCCACGAGGTCAGTGTGGCGGAAGCGCAGTACAGCTGGTCTAGGGCCGCTTTCCAAGATATCAATCACCTTCTGGAAGCGCACGCCCTGTGTAGAGAACTCATTGATGAAGACGAGGTGGTCACCTGCTCGCACATTGAACATGCCCGGCAAAAGCTGGTTGCCTTGGGACTGAAGGACGCACGGATATCCAGTGCTCGGATCGGGACGGAACCCGAGACCGAGCGGCACGCCTTCCTTCCACAGCACCTCGTAGTCCTCTTCACCCAAAAGCTCGAGCGATCCTGACCGCAGACGGAAAGATTCGGTCGGGTTGCGAAGGAAGTGCAGGCGCACAGGCTTCTGAACCTCTTGCAGCAAAGTCAGAATGCGACGAATGTCACCCTTCTTCACTTTCACCTTACCCACCGCGAGCAGAACATCACCACGCGAAACTTCGAAGATGTCGGCGCAGTTGCTCAAACTCTCGTGGACACGGCGAACGATAGGCATACCAGAAAGCGGATCACTTTCGAAGTAGAGGCCCAACAAACCGCACTCCCATACGATCTCGTACTCGCTCTGAATCCGCTTGGGCGGCTCGTACGCATCAATCATTTTCTTCCTCGATGCGCGAGAACTGCTTCGGATGCTGATGCTTCCGTCAGTGTCAGAGTAGTCACTTGTAGATACGGAGCTCTGGAACGAGATCGTAGTGTTCTTTCGGTCCTTTGAAATCGACTCCGAAAATGAAATTGAACTCGCCGTGGTGCTACGCTCGTCCAAGGAACCCACATAAGACACGTCATGCTCGAAGCTCAACGTGTTGGCGGAATACTCGCGCCGAACTAGCCACCCCCGCACGAAAGACTGTATGGCAGTGGCCGCATGGATGCGCTTGAGCTGTTTCCTTGCCAAGAATCCACGGGTCGTGCTTTGTAGCTTAACAGCGGCCCGTTTACGACGAATAATTCGCTGGTATCGGTGCCAGTATGACCAAGAACGCCAAATCGCCTGGATACGAATACTCGATCGACGCTTCCGCTGATAATGAGCCCGCACCGTGTACCCCAGACAGTATCGTTGCAACGTAATCACAGACTTGTATAGAGCCTGTGACCGAGCGGCTTCCAGCGCTTGGTGGGCTTCAAGAACACAGAAGACCTTAGTCTTACCCACTTGGAAAGCAGGATGTTTCGCATCCGTTTCCACAGTCAGCATTGTTGCCAGCTTGTCCACCATTCGCAGAGCCACTTCTTTCTCCACCTGTCCCTGCGCATTCGGAACCTGGGACAAGATGCAGCTGTACGTTCTGATAAATACATCGTGAGGAAAACGCACAGGGTAGCCGCTACGTGAAATCTTGACTGCTTCCAGCACACCACTGCAGCGCAGCTGCTCCAGTAAACGCCTCCGTTCAAACTGAGACGCGCTGGCCTGATCGTTCGGCTTGATGCAGCGAATGAAGTGAGGCTCCGTTGCATTCAGCACATCCAGAAGTGAGCTCAGCTGACTTTTGAACTGAGCTACGACCGTGGCCGACATAATACCGCCGGATCGGCGACGATTGCCATCGCTGCCGCGCGACTCAGTTCGGCCGTTTCTTGGGCTAGAGTTACCGGCGGCGTTGACGCTGTTTGCGAAGCAAGCGCGCACAAAGGACAATTTAGAGGTGCGCAGCAGATCCACTGCCTCCGTGTGCATGTGGTCCTTGTTCTTGTCACAAAAGCCATCCGTCATGTAGCAGACGTCACCAGCGTAGTGGTGAATCACAAACTGGCCCTTTGCGCGTTGAAGCTTGGACACTGAGAAGCTCTCATGTTTGCCTGCGAGACACTCGTAATACTTGTTTGATAGCTTCTCATCGTTACCACGCGGGATCAGGCATTGCTCGTCCAAAAGAGAGAAGATGCCCGTGTGTCGCTTTTCCACAAGCGCCACGCATACATCGTTGTTTGGGTAGTCGACGAACTTCCACGGAATTTCCTCCGCGACGTACTGGTCCTGCTCCATGCGGAACACGAATCTGCCGAATAACTGCTGGAGCTTCTCGTTGGCATAGTTGATACACAACTGCTCGAGACGGTTTTTCTCAAAAATCTCGAAGCCGAAAATATCGACCACACCAATAAACTGACTGCGGCCGGCTTCTTCCTTGTACTCGATACTCCGGTTGATGCGGTCCACAAGCCAGTTAAATAGGTTTGAGTAAAGAGTCTTGACGACTGAGTCCCGCGTCGAGAGCGCCTGCGAAACCGGCAGGCGCGTCGTGATGAACTCTGCCCCGGCCTTGATTTGCTTAGAGCATAGTGTGCTCCGCAGTGCATCCTCTTCCACACCAAGAAGCGAGCAAATGGCTTGGATGTTGTCGCCACATTCATCCATATCCACGACAGATGCATCATCCTTTCCTCCATTGCGCGTGGCAGTTGCGAAACACACATTGCCCAAATGGAGCACTGCAGAGACAATCTTCATCACATTGAGTTGCTCATCAGAGCTCATGCCAATGCTTGACATGGCTCGTCGAGTCGCCTGATAGGAGTCGGCATCATCCACACCGTCCAGGCGTTCATAGCACTCGGACTGATTTAAGTACGCGTACTCACGCACATCCTGCAGTGCCAATTCTTGCCGTTCGGATGCAGAGCTGCCGCCACACATTTCGTAGAAGATATGGTAGTTGCGCTCTCCCTTGCCCTGCGACACGAGGCGTACACGCTCCAACAGATACGTCGAAATCGAAGCGCCTAGCATCTCGCCCGACGACGTAAAGCCCAGCTTGATGAACTTACCAAAGCGGCTGGAGTTGTTATTCCGCGTGGTCCTTGCATTGCCGAAGGCCTCAAGAATCGGGTTCGACTCCAGCACTCGGTCGTGAATCGTCGTTTGATCGCAGTTGCTCGCTCGAATGGGGCGTCGCGTGCGCTTGGTCGACACGTAGGCCAGGTAGTTCATGATGAGCTTGGTGGTCTCCGTCTTACCAGCGCCGCTTTCACCACTCACAAGAATGGTCTGATCCGCCTTCTTGTCGTTCGATCGCGGCACCAACATGGTCCGGAACGCTTGGTCCGCTACGGAATACACGTGCGGGGATAGAATACTCTTGTCCGCTTCTGCATTTCCTCCCAGCTCATAGTACTTCTCCTTGATTTCGTCCGAGTACAACGACAGTCGTCGGAACGGGTTCATGGCCACCAAGATCTGCCCCGTGCTGGTGTAGATCTCTCCGTGGAAGAATCGCTGCCTCAGCACCTGTAGAATCGCGGGCTCGTGGAGATGCACGAGCTTGGTCAGGTCCTGCACGGCGTGATAGTGCTCTCCCTGGCTGCGCGGCAGCACGAGCTCCGCCTGAATGGAAACGGTCCGCCGCGCGGAGTTGCGTCGGGAGTTGCGACGTCTGCGCGGCGTCTGGAAGTCCTGCGCGTCGGGGACGGCGTCGTCGCCTTCGGGGGTCACGAGGTGCTCGTCCTTGGACTCGGGCTCGATAGCGCACTCCACGGCGGCCAAGGACGCGTCCACGGGCGCGGAAACGACCGCCTCGTGCCACAGTTCGCGGTCGAAGACCCACACGGGGGCGCCGACCTCCATGGCTGCTGTAAGGGGTGATCACACGGGGTTCAGGGCGTCCTGGTCGGCGTCAGGAGGCGGCGTTGACGCGCTTTTGAGGGGGCCGGCGTTCAGCGCCTATTAATACCTGTCGATGTCCGGGGGTCGCTCGCAAAGGCGCGGGTGCACGCGCTCGCTCGTTCTTACGTGGGGGAAGCTCTCGGGCGCTCGGCCGCAGTGGACGCGACGCAATTTGACCCGAGCAGTTAGCCAGGAAGGGATAGGCACGCCTAGCCCTTCTGGGCCAGACTGTGTGTGCAACACAACCACACGGCGCCGGTTAAAAAACCTCGCCAGCGGACCTAGCCTTCGCTATTTTAACCAATGAGAAGTCGATATGCCGGTTAAAACCTCGGAGGCGTGCGTAGGTACGGCGCCAGACGGCGAGGAAGATGGCGGCCGGATCCGCTCGTGATGGCTCCGCTCTCGGGGCGCAGGTGTCGGGGGCCCGACACGCGATGCCAGATGCGTCTGCGCTGCTGGAAGACGAGTGGCGTCGGGGAAAGCAGGCGGGGGGTTTCGGGCGCCGTCGCACGACAGCCTGCGCGCGATGTGGGGCGGCCAAAGGCGCCGTCGTCGTCGCGGGCCGGCACCTGGATTTTCGCCCCTGCTCCGCACGGCGCCGCGCGCTCGTTTGCGCCGATGTAATAGTGCTGGGCCTGTCGTCAATGACGACCCGCGGAGACCCCGCTCGCTCTAACAGCAGAGCTGGGAACGCCGAGGAGTACATATTAATACATGCATCCCGAGTATTATTGTTGCTCGCTATGCACAGTAAAGTGCTGCGCCGCCGGCGACGCCGATGATCACGCCGCATGCCCAGCTTTCGATGGGGCGCACACGGACGCCCTGTGTCCAAGCGACGGACGCAGGCGCCACACCGAGCTGAAAAATATAGCAGCGGCGATGTTTTTGGTGGGTAGTCAGCAGCGCTTCTGGACTCCAGGCAGCATTAGCTGCGGCGACCAACGCGGGGCTGTCGCGCGCCGATCGAGCGACGTCCAGACACACATGGAAAGCGATGCCGATTTTCCCCGGGTGTCAATGCGGACGTGGTCGACGTTGCGAAGCAATTGTCGCGATAGCAAGAGCAGAGGTTGCCAAAAGCCTTTGCAAAGTTAACCTATTATCAGAAACTCGGTATGCTGGATTTGGAGAGAAACGTGTCAGGATTGCTGGTTGTGGAGTTTTCTCGATAATAAGACGCTGGATATTGAACTTCTTGTTATTTCCTCTCTTTTCACGGCCAGCTTCAAATTCATTTGCATATACAATATACAATGCCCTACAAGTGGAACGCGTTCATATCTATTACTAGCCTCAACCGCAGGGACGTCCACTATCATAGTACTTCTCATTTTTACTCAGTCGAAGTTGTTCAGCCCTGCGGGAACAACGCAAGAAGACACTTTGCTGGTCTACTGAGCTGCGTTGTGTCGACCATCGAGCTGTAAAGCCCTTGTTCATGTACGTTAAGTCTTCGAGGAGTTTTCCTCAGCTGGCTGTGCTTCCATGCCCATGGGGTAATCATCTTCTTCTTTTGCTTCGGCCATTTCAGTGACCCGCAATAAGCTTAGCCTTGTTGTAGGTTTGATGGCACAGAGTTCGTCGGCGACGGTCCCCGTACGGAGGCTCGCACTGGTGGCCAACGTTAGAGGGAATCTCGCCAATCTCGCTAACACAAATGTTGGTTCTGCCAACATTTACCAACTTGATAGATCGATGCTGTTCGTAGCAGTCGCCGCCACAATAGATGCAGCTACGAATTTGCATAACTCGTTGCAATCCAGCCTAAGTTGTATTTTGGTAGCCGGAGCTTCTCCCTTAGTTGCTGGAAGTGCTGATAGTTTTTGTAGTCCACGTGCTCCTTGAGGGGCCTAAATTTACGCTGCAGACCACCGCGAATTTTTTCAGCCATGACACTTTTGTGTCATGCTCCGCTGTAAGAGGGAAGCCTATCTCAGCGCGTACGCTATTTACTATTAAATCGATGCGCTGCTGGTGTTCGTGCTACCGGTAGGACTAATGTTGGCACAACTTGGCACAATTTGTGTTTGTGCCGCACAATTCCATCCATGTAACTTCAACACCTCCTGAATGGATACATTATGTACGCCACACCATCGATCGACATTCGTCTCACCGGCCGCACACTTTGACAACCTTACCAATGGCTGGAGCTGCAGACGCAGCCGCACCCGCGGCCCCTGCGCCGGAGGAGTCGCCCGCCGAGTACCTGACCCGCTTCTGGCGCGCCAATGCGTCGGCCTTCATGCGCTGGTTCCTGTCGCTGCCGTACGCGGGCCAAGTGTCGCTTCTTCGCAATGCGTCGCCCGACATCCCCGTGTCGTACGACCCCAAGGGGCCGCGTCCGCAGGCCATGCAGCTGCTCACGCCCGAGCTGACGCTCAAGGCGCTGCTGGAGGAGAACGGCAAGGTGCTGCTGCGCCTCATGAACGCACGAGCTACCAAGGTCGACCAGTGCAGTCGCCACGACCTGCTGTACCTGGCGTCGCTGCGTGCCACCGGCACCATGCCCACGTTCTCGGGCGAGACGTTCAAGCACGTGTCGCTTGCCTTCATCGACCTGGCGGACCCGGAGCACAACGTGCAGTCTCTGCTACCCTCGGCGTCGCCCGAGATTATCGAGGAGAAGAAGCACCTGATCAAGCAGGGCAGGCTCATGGAGGCGGACGTGTGGCTCACGCTGCAGATGCGGCAGCAGGTCATCCTCACGCTGCTCACCAGCGTGGCGCACACATTCGAGACCATGTTCTTGAAGCAGGTGATGGTCGGAGAAGTTAGTGCGGCGGAGGTTGGATGCCGGTACTGCGGCTCGTCGACGCGGAAGGAAAAAGGCGCAGAGGGTGCGACGACCTTGCTGCGCTGCGCGTGTGAAGCAGCGTTTTACTGCTGCAAGGAGCATCAGGTAGAGGACTGGACCAACCACAAGACCAGTTGTAAGACGATCCGGGAGGAGAATGCTGTAGCGGAGAAGCAGGAGGCAAACTAGACTGCAGTGACAATATACCGTGCGAATCCCAACTCAAGCATTTGCTGCATACAAAGTGCGTTTGGATTGATACAGTGATCCTCTTCTGGGATCACTTTAGGGCGGGTCGTGCTTTTGTAAGAACTACTACATGTAGACTACTTGACTCCACCATCTGAAGACGGCATGTTCTGCGTCTCGATCATCCTACTTGGCTGGCTGATATCTGGCCCTGTGAGGGCGGTTTGTGCGGTGATGAAGCTTCCGATGGCTTCAAACTCGATGGTTATCGTGTGAGTGTCGTGGTTGTTGGAAACAGCATTCCACTCGTGCTGAGGAACTTCGTGTTTGGTGGCAATTGCGCTGGCTGATTGAGGCGGCTTACGTGAGCGAAGGCGTTGGCTTGGTTGACTGCGTGGACTCTTTAGCGCAAAAGGTTGTACTGAATGAGCTCAGCGCTCTGCTCAGAGGCGTTATCGGTCTCCCAAATAGGCGCGAGGTGCTTCTGGCGTTGACGGTCCACGTGCTGGAGCTGGCGGATCATCTGCTGGCGCATGACGTAGTTCTGGACAACCTCGTACCAGACGCAGGCCTGCTGCTCCGAGGCGGGCGACACGTATAGCGAGCGACCACTGCTGAGCTTGAGGGCCAAGCCGAACTCCACACCAGGCCAGTAGAACACGTCAATCACAACGTCCGTGCCCAGCACCTTGGAGGTTTCGCGCTGGTCCTTGCGGTAGGACAGGTAGCCGTCGCGGAACACGAAGTAGCGGCGTTTCCAGTTTTTGACACGCGCACCCTGCTTCACTAGGAAACCTTCGGCGTAGTTATTCAGCGCCAAGACCTGGTCGTCCTCATCCTCGGTGTGCTTGTAGCGGTGGTGGTTTCTCATCCTGGATTCGGGTTTTGAGTTCCTGCTGGCGCTGGTGCTGCTGTTTGTGTTCCGCCGTGGGGGAAACGACACAGGTAAAGCTGTGCTGTCGCTTCGGAAGAGGTTGGTGCGGTGGGTGTACTGCTGTGAAGGCAGTGAGTTTGGCTGTCAAGACCGAAACGAGAGTGAAGTTTGCAGGGTGGCTGGAAGGCATCGACACTCACCATCCACCAGCACCCCCATTCGCACGCACCATTACAGCTCTTGCCCTCCAGGTGCTCATAAGATCAACCATTCCCGTATGATTCGGGCCAGTGGGAACCTCATCGAAATCGTTCCGTGCTGTGTCTTGCTCCCAGCTGAGTACAGGTGATTATTATGAATAAGGGATGACGTTAAGGCAAAGCGCACGATGTTCAAGTGGCAGTTCAGGATGGGGAGCGTGAGGCAATGCTGGATTGCGCTCAAGACACGCGCGAGGATTCAGTCGTGTGAACCATCCGTTTGCACCTTCAAGGGTAACTTTTAAACGCTAGTGTTGTAATTATTATACGGCGAAAAAGTTGTGTGGATACCAGGTGGCTCAACCATGGTCCT
Organism: Phytophthora pseudosyringae; assembly: GCA_019155715.1. Classification (NCBI taxonomy): domain Eukaryota; phylum Oomycota; class Peronosporomycetes; order Peronosporales; family Peronosporaceae; genus Phytophthora; species Phytophthora pseudosyringae. Next base: position 40,248 of record JAGDFM010000220.1, on the reverse strand, counting down.
TGTGGGCTGTGTTTTCCCGTCCATGTTGCTGTCACAGTTAGTTTTGGTTGGCATAACAGCAAGGTAGGGAAAATGGAGACAAGAGAACGCAGAAGCACTGCGACGGATATGCACTATTCTGGCAATTACGGAACCAAGTGGTTTTGGTTGAAAGAAACTCGTTTGTGTGCATACTCGTCCGTAATTTCGGCTGCACCTCCAAGCAACTGAACGAGTACGTTTCAGAATATATGTACCCTGTAGGTACGACATGCAGCACGCTGTTTGCCATGCTTTTTACGATGGACCAGCCAATATGCCATCCCCGTTCCATCTGCCTCGGTGCAGGCAAGCTTGTGTTGTTTTATCACGTGGCAGAGCTAGCAGCATCTGCTCGCTACAGATAATCCTGTCCTAATAGATAGTTGATGTTGCCTTGGTCGCTATCATATATAGCAATAATATCAGTCAGAAGGGGAACGGAGCTGGTCATATTTATATTAATTACATACTAATAGTAGTATATTTTAGTATAATTAATATATATATTACTGTAAAAATATAGTTAATCGACATGGAAGACCGGTGCGTTAAGAACACGAGTCGACAGCGATATTTATGCCATGGAGCAGTTCCGAGCTGTGAAGAGAGTGCAGTCCTGCTGGAGATACACAGGTATCACGGGGGACATTGTCCTCAATTGTTTTATGCACACGAAATTGATACTTGATCACAGACCTGCGTAAACTTCAAAGCCGCATCCGAGAACTGGAGAGGGGGGGCGCAGACATCTATAACTACATATTTAATGCGTAGTGGTCAACAGAAGGCTTACAGAAGCTGTGCTGAGCGCGCTACTCTTGATCGTGGTATCATTTTATGGCGAAAGAGGTATCAACTTTTGGCCAACCTGGTATCAAGTTTAGCGTTTGACAGGGATATCAGCTGAGTGTTGTATTGACTGGGAACCAAGTCGGTGGACTCGGTTCTCATCAGATATACCAGGATATCAGTGATTAGAGGTACCAGTTAGGACAGGATTATCTGTAAATTCACCCGCGCAACGAAACATTTTCTTTCGAGCTGCAGCGGCTCGCAGATGAAACGTCCAACATAATAGCGCAACACAACAGGTTCACGACCTGCATGTGGTAATCTGCCGCCGGTAGCATTTTTTGCACCACCAACCAACAAGCAGCTGCATTTTGCTGATCCCCAACCGCGTCCGTCGCACTTGAGCTCGGTCCAGTCACTGGGCCAGTGGTCTGCGGCAGACCGCTGCAAATGGTAGCTCCTGGATAGATAGCACGGAGACATGAGACCATTATCACCGAGACACATGGAGGTGCGTGCCTTTAAAAAGCACTACATTACCGGTATTGTGTCGGTATGGTACAAATTTGCGAAATAGTCCCAACTGCGAACGCTAGTCCTAAATAGTCCATGCGACAGCCGAAAGTATCCCTTCAACCACGCCACGACCATCATTTCGGAAGAAGCCGCGCCAAGCAAATAGAAGATCTCAACCCTCCGATGTCCAAGAAGCCCGAGCCGAGCCCCGTGCGCGTGCGAGTGGCCACCCACGCGGGCTCCTGGTACTCGCACGACGAGCACGAGCTCGAGGGCGAACTCGCAGGTGCGTGGCCGTCGACGCCGTCTTTAGCATAGAAGGGGCCCGTTTGTGACGGGGACGAATGTGCTGCAGGCTGGCTGGACGCCGCAGAGGACAACGACACGCAGGAGAAGCGGCCAAGCGTCCGCGCCATCATCGGCCCGCACGCAGGCTTCCGGTAAGCTTCCAGAGCCTCCGCGGGGGGCGAGAGGGGCGACTGGCTGACGGACGGTCTGTGTGCTGCTGACATGGCAGATACTCGGGCCCCACGGCGGCGTACGCGTACCACCACCTGCTGGACTTGGACCGCATCAAGCGCGTCTTCATCCTCGGCCCGTCGCATCACTTCTATCTGCGGTGAGCTGCCCCACTATTGGAGAGGACGAAGTTTTTTTTTTTCTAGCGCTCATTGGTCGGCTGCGTGGGTTTATTTGTTAGTGGGTGCGCCGTGTCGACGGCGCACGAGTATGAGACGCCGCTGGGCAACATTACGATCGACCATGAAGTGAACGAGAAGCTTGTGGACTCGGTGTGTTCGAGAGATTTAGTGCTGGAGGTTGGCCGGGGCGAGACGTTGTCTGACGGTTGAAGTGCTTTGGTTACTGCAGGGCAAGTTCGCGACCATGTCGATGGATGTCGACGAGGATGAGCACAGCATTGAAATGCACCTTCCCTTCATTTACAAGGTGGGGACGGCTCCTTGTACGGGTGGGTACCCGGTAGCTTTACAGCTGTACTGACTGTGCTGCTTTATGCTGCAGGTGATGAATGGCCGCAAGTTCACGGCGGTCCCGATCTTGGTCGGCAACACCAAGAGTAAAATGGACGAAGAATACGGAAAGTACGTTCCACAGCACATACATATTTTAATGCGTGGTATTTGCTTGCTATTATGCTGTCTGTGAGACTAACGGGTGCCTGTTGCGCCTGGATTGTAGGATTTTGGCCCCATATCTGGAGAACGACGAGAACCTGTTCGTAATCAGCTCCGACTTCTGCCACTGGGGGCCTAGGCAAGCGAGTTTATTCCTGACAGTGATATTGGTTAGCAGACTAACGACCGCTTGTTTGTGTATCATTCCACTTTGCGTGTTTCAGATTCCGCTACCAGCCGCACGACTCGACCTATGGCGAGATCCATGAATACATCAAATATCTAGATCACCAAGGCATGGGCGTACGTGGCTAGTTATTTGCAAATCTGCTGGTTGGGGTTTTGAAGACACTGATGTTCGTCCGTGCTGCTTGGAGGCAGTTCATTGAACGCTTGGATGCCGAGGGATTTACGAGATACCTGGATGAATCTAACAACACGATCTGCGGACGCCACCCGATCTCGCTATTGCTGCACAGCATCTTGGCCTCAAAGAAGCTGAAATGCACGCTCAAGTTTGTCAACTACGCCCAGAGCAGTGCATGCATGCGCCACGGCGACTCTTCTGTGAGCTACGCTTCGGCCATTGTCTACAGCGAACCGTAACTCGTAGCAGCTTTCGCAAGCATGGTGAGAACAAGCAGCAGCTGAAACCTCTTCATTCGCGTACAACTTGGTAATCGGCATATATCTCAGCGTTCCTGTGTTGTTGGCTGCGGCTCATGGAATTATTTCGAGTCATGATCAAGTTGACACTAGGCTTTGCTCATCATGCCGTCGCTTGAAATAGCAAATCGATAATGTCGTTTTTCACGTGATGAACATCTGAACGTCTACTAGCGCTTCGCGTTGGCGCGCATTCCTAGATCTATCTGCTCGTCTACTGTTGTGGACCAAACGCTTCAGTCAGCACCACCTCCAGCTGCTCTTGTGAGCGCTTGGACAAGCCGACAGCAGGAGCAGCGAGGCTTTCACGACCGATGAGTTCGAGGTGCTGCTTCTTGCCTAGCAGTTTCTCGATGTGCGCTTGGGCGTACGTCCAGGCACCCTGGTTCAGCGGTTCCTCCTGCACCCATACAAACTGTTTGGCATTCTCGAACTTGGCAAGCTCGTCCGCGACTTGCTCAAACGGAAACGGCGCCAGCTCTTCCAAACGAACCAGTGCAATGCTCTCGGGGTTCTTACAGCGCGCAAGTCGCTCCTTCGCGAGCTCGTAGTAAAACTTACCCGAGCAAAAGTAGACCTTTTTGACCTGCGAGGCGTCCGTGATCGTCGGGTCTGAAAGAACTGGCTGGAAGCTTGTGTCTGGACCCATCTCGGACAGCGGCGACGTCGCGTCGGAAAGCCGTAGCAGCATCTTAGGTCCCATGATGATCACGGGCTTGCGGAATGTGCGCTGCTGTTGACGACGAAGCAGGTGGAAGAAGTTGGCCGGCGTAGTCACGTTCACCACAATCATGTTGGTGTCGTGCTGGTACTGCTTCCATACAAGGTCCGTTTCCGATTCTTTCACAGATGAGCGCGGGGTCAGTGCAGGTGTATCCACGAGCTGCAAGAAGCGCTCGATGCGACCGCTAGAGTGATCAGGACCAGCACCATCGTTGCCGTGAGGCAGCAACAGCATAAGACCAGACTGGCGCATCCACTTGGACTCAGCGCTCGACAAGAACTGGTCGATCACTATCTGTGCGCCATTGAAGAAGTCGCCGAACTGCGCCTCCCAAATCACCAGGTTGTCAGGGCTCTCCACCGAGTAGCCGTACTCGTAGCCCATGACAGCAAGCTCTGAGAGGTGGCTGTTGATGACACTCAGCTTGCCAACCGTATCCGACGTCTTGGGTAAATGGTGCTGCAACGGGAAGTACCTCTCCTCTGTTTCCTGATCCGTGAATGAGGCATGCCTCTGGCTGAACGTACCACGACGGCAGTCCTGCCCGGCAAGACGCACGGACTGACCGTCTTGCATCAAGGTGCCGAAGGCCATAGCCTCGGCCGTGGCCCAGTCGACAGTCACGTCCGCAGGACTTTCGCCGTCCTTGACCTGCAGCATTTTCTGTCGTGCCTTGATGTGTGTGCGCTGCAGGCGACCGTGCGGGTGAATACGCTCAGGTAGCTCAACAGATGCAAGACCAACCTGGATGAGGTTGTCCATATCGACACCGGTCGTGACGTTCACGTACAGATCTTCAGGCGTAGGCTGCATCATTGCTGACCACTTGCCCTTGAACGCGTCGATCTCCGTGGCCTTGTAGCCAGGTTCTCCCGTTACCAGCTTGAGTTCGCTCTCAAGGTGGTTGTTCAAGCGCTCGACAGTCTTCTCGAAGCTGTTGCCCGTGACAAGGCCAACAGCCTCCAGCTCGTGTGCAAACTTGATCGGGAATCGCTCGGCTTGATCCACGCGCTCGTACATCTTAGGCTGCGTAAAGCGCGGCTCATCCACCTCGTTGTGCCCATGGCGGCGGAACGTGATCAAATCGATGACGATATCCTTGTGGAACTCGTTGCGGTAGGCTACAGCAAGACGACAAGCACGAATCACGTCGGTAATGCTCTCACCGTTAACGTGCAGCACCGGCGCTTCGATACTCTTCGCGATGTCAGAGGCATAACGCGTTGCGCGGCCATCCGGGTACGTGGTCGTGTAGCCCACCTGGTTGTTCACCACGATGTGCACCGATCCACCAGTCTGGAAGTCCGGCAGCTGCGAAAGCGCCAGTGCCTCTGGAACACAACCTTGTCCAGCAAACGCTGCGTCGCCGTGGAGCAGCAGAGCCATAGCGTTCGTGTTAGCGTCGCCGTCATTCTTGGCACGCACCTTGCCGGCTGCCACCGCGTTGATGATCTCCAAGTGCGACGGGTTGTGCACGAGCGACACATGCACCTTCTTATCTGCGTACTTCTTGTCCACGGTTGTGGCAATGTGCGACGACACGTCATCAATGCCACGGAAGTCGTCAGGGAACTCCGAGTAGCCGCGCACCTTGTGGAAGATCTTGTGCGCGGGATACTCGAGCGATCCAACCAGCAGCGCCAGACGTCCACGGTGCGGCATGCCGATCACCACATCGGACACACCCGAGGTAGTGCAGGCTTGCAACACCGTCTCCACCGCCGGCAGCATGGACTCGGCCCCTTCACCCGAGTATCTCTTGAAGGACGAGAACTTCTTGGCCATGAAGCTCTCGAACACGTCGGCGCGCAGCATGGTCGAGTACGCGTTGCGTAGGTCCGAGGGCGAGACCTCCTTCGCCGCCAGAGTCTCGGCTGCATTGGCCAGCCACTTCTTCTCCTCTGCGGAGTTCAGGTACTCGAACTCGAAGCCCGTTTTGCCGCAGTAGACGCGGCGCAGCTCGTCGTAGAGCTGTTGGCCGTTGGCAGCGGGGACCGACACGACCCCGGCCAGGTCTGCGGCAGCCAGCGGACGAGCCAGCAATGGCCGGAAGTTCTCGGCGTCCAGGCTGGCCACAGCCGTGCGGGGCTGGAGCTTGAGCGGGTCCAGGTCGGCCTGCAGGTGTCCGGATTGACGGAAGGCCGTGGCCATGGACTGCGCGGCCAGCGCCTCGAGCGATGGGGCGGACGAGAAGAGCGCCCTGGGCAGCACGACGCGTACGTTGGCTGGGGCGGCGCAGCGGCGCGACAGCAGACCGGGGAGACGCAGCATGGGGCTTTAGCGTGCGGGGGACCTGGTGGAATGCCGAATGATGCAGCGGATCATTGTTTCGAGGTCGCTTCGGTCCTTAGACTATGATGCAGCATATGTTGAAGTGCGCAGGACCAAGTGGGAAGCATAGTTCGAGCGACCTGTGTAACGGCATGCACCTGTGATGGGGATGGCGAAATCCAAACGGTCGATAGGATGTCGGCAGCGGCATACAAAAAACAAGATAAAATAGACGTTGAAGCCGAAGCCGACAAAGAAAGGGCGAAATAGACGAGCTTAGGACTGGTTGCCTTTGGACTGATTGCCCGCTTTGAGCTTAACGACCGGTTAAATCCACGAACTCCTAGGCAACGATGATACTGTGGGGCTTCATCGCTGGACGAATGTTTGCCCATGAAAGGTACGGGCTGTATGCGTTGCGGTTTGCCGCATGCATGAGCTTGGCACTATGCGCCATAATGCATGGATCGCGCGGTACCAGCTTGCAAGTTGTGACTCACAACTCCAATGCACTCTATGTGAGTCGGTCCATCGAAGCGCGATAGTATAACACAAGTCCCAGCTCACGAATATGAAACAACTCCAGGCGAATTCACTGGTACTTTTTGTCACCAGGGGTATTTTGTTTCTCGACAATTTGTTTTTGCAAAAGTTTTTGGATGTCCAGTTCGGCACACGTTTGCTTCTACAGCGTGTCAAGTTGCAGTGGTTCCTGGTCTTCTTGTCCGTCCTCGTCCTCTGTCAGCAGTGCCACAACTTGTTCGTGTTCATCGTCATTGTGGATGGCATCCAATAGATCCTGAACTAGATCGTGTCTGTCGTCATCCAGCATCACCTCGACGATTGGTACATACCCAATGGGCGGTCGAGTGGCTCCTGCCAAGGCTAGCAGCGTCTCCCATTGACCCGTTCTTGCTAGCACACGCAGCAGCGTCCACCAGAATTGTCGAGGCGGGACGGTGTTCTGCTCAGCGCAGTCCACTGCCAGCACTAGTGCTTGACGATGAACCGGGTGCAACGTCACCAGCTTCTGGATGGTCTCCACCAGGGAGCTACCGACGAGGAGTCCGGCGGGGATCGCCAAGGTGCGCTCCATCGATCGCTGCGTCTCGAGGAGCTGAAGCATCTCATTCGTCATCACTTGGTTGAACGAGTCTGAGGACCGAGACACCGACAGTTCGTGCAGTTCTGTGGCACTCATTGACAGTGCCGAGGTGATTGAAGGCGAGGAGGTGTCCAGTGACGCTTGGAGCAGCTTATATGCCTCCTTCAGCCGGTGGCGCTTGGTCTCGAGCACACTGTCTCCGTATGCAGCCTTCCCCACGACAGCTGCCGCTTGGCTGAAGTTTCCCTGTAGTACGCTCATCTGGAACGCGTTGTTCACATCAGAGCGAGCGAGGAGGAGCTGACTTGCGAACAATCGCGCAGCTCGCGGGTACTTGCCCACTGCACGGAGGAACTCGTCGCCTCCGAGACGTTTGCCGAGCTGCACCATGATCTTGTAAATGCTGTCCGGCGTGCTCAATGGGTTGGAGCACAACCCTTTGAGGATGTTCTCCTCCAGCGTGGCCGGCACGCTGTCGTCGTCAGTTTGGCGCGTGACCTCTCCAGCTTTGCTCGGATCGAAGACCAGCTCTTGCTGCATCGCTACCGGCCCCGGGGATTCTTCGTCCTGGTCATATAAGTGGGAAACCTCGCTGACCCAGTTCTCCAGCGTCAGCAGAACTTGCTCACGCTCCGAAGTCAGTCCAGACGCCTCTTGCTGCAGCACAACCTTCGCTGCGCTCCGTCTGAACGAAGTGTAGAACACAGAGCAAGCCCCTTCCGACGACGACAAGTACGCAGCCTTGTCGAACACATCGCCGTCTCCCGCGTAGTAGCTCCACACGTTCCCCATAAGGTTTAGTGACCTGGATCGTCGACACGTCGCTCGGTTGAAAGGTCTTCTGCAGAGGTGGCCCCTCCCGTTCTGATCCAGATCCATGCCACACCAAGCAGATGAAGTCGTCTACTTGTTGCAATGCGGGACTTGTCGTTGACGTTTGCTGGCACTTCCTGGTGCAATCAACGGGGCGAAGTGAGCTCTTCATTCTCGTGTCATCATTGAATTGATCTACCAATGTTCTCAATCGCTCGCAGTTCTCTTTGTCACTCTTCAATTTGCTATCAACAGCTCAAACTTCGGCAGCAACCTCCTTCGCTGCAATGTGGCCAAGCGCAAGTCACGACGGAACGCAGCAGTCTGCTCTGTTGGCGCTCGGCGCGTTGACCGCCATCTACGCGTCGTGGAAGCTCCTGAATATGCCTGTTCCGCTGCCGGACTCAGGCATGGAGAGCCTCTTCCGCCCCGCTTCGACGCTGCCCATTCTGGGCAACACCTTGGACGTGCTGCTCTTCAACCGCTACCGGATGAGCGACTGGATGAACGACCAGACGGATGCAAGTGACGGCCAGCCCTGGATCCTCCGGCTGCTCTTCCAACCACCCTGGGTCGTGCTGTCCATGCCCAGCGACCTCAACGACGTCTTCGTGGACAAGTTCGACGTCTTCGAGAAAGGGGGCGTCCTCGGTGACATCTCGTTCGATGTGCTCGGTCACGGCCTACTCAACGTCAACGGGGACAAGTGGAAGCAGCAGCGTCGAGCAGCCAGTCACCTCTTCTCGACCAAGAGCATCCGTGAGGTCATGGAGCCGGTCATCCGCGAGAAAGCGCTGCAGCTTCGTGACGTCCTCGCCCAATGCTCAAAGCGAAGCCAACCCGTGAGCATGAAGTCGCTCTTGGGCAAGTTCACGAGCGACGTGTTCACCCGCATCGGGTTCGGCGTGGAGCTCAATCAACTCGGCGGAGACGTTCTCGTCGACGAGACGCACCCTCTCGACATTGCCCTGCACGCCGTGCAGAACCGTTTCCAGACCCCCATGTGGATGTGGAAGCTCGCGCGGTTCCTCAACGTGGGCGCTGAAAAGCGTCTTCGAGACAACATGAAGATTGTCAACGACATGGTGCGCGACATTATGGTTCGGTCCATCACGGAGAAGACACCGGACGCTGAGCGGAAGAACTTGCTGACGTTGCTGATGAACGACAACGTGAACACCGATCCGCGCGAGCTCCAAGACACGGCGGTCAACTTCTTCATCGCCGGGAAGGACACGACGTCGTTCAGTCTGTCGTGGCTCATTGTGATGATGAATCGCCACCCGCGAGTTCTTCAGAAAATTCGGGAGGAGATCCGAGCAGTGCTGCCGGGTCTTTTGACTGGAGAAATGGAGGCGCCGACCCTCGAGGACACGCAGAAGCTCATGTACTTGGATGCTGCAGTGAGAGAGAGTGTTCGCTTGTGGTCCGTTTCCACGTATCGGTGCATGACTCGTGACACGACACTCGCGAGCGGTGCGTTCATCGAGAAAGGAACGGTGGTGGTCGTCTCTAAGTACGCAGCGGCCAGACGCAAGAACGTGTGGGGAGAAGATGCCGCGGAGTACAGACCCGAGCGCTGGTTCAACGAGAAAACCGGCGAGCCCAAGAACATCACACCTCCGCAATTCATCACGTTCAGCACGGGCCCACGCAAGTGCATCGGCATGCGGCTGGCCATGCTGGAGATGAAGACCGTCATGGCTGTGCTTTTCAGTCGCTTCGACATTGAGACGGTGGAGGACCCGTTCAAGATCACGTACGACTTCTCCTTCGTGCTTCCGGTGAAGGGCCCATTGGCCGTGCGAATCCATGAGCGCATCGCTCCTAGCGTCTAAGGCTGAACGTAAGTCAAGTCGTTGAGGGTCATGCTTGGGTGGATGAAACAATGGTAGGAACCATCTCAACAGCAACATCCACTCGTATTTTTAGTGAGATCAAAATGGACTTGTCCTCGGCATTCGGTTGCTCACATTCGATAGTAAAAGGGAAGCCCCCCCCCCCTTGTTGTTGATTCCTGCCTGATTCAGGTTCGCCATGGACGACGACCAGAAGCAGCAGGTAAAACACTCGAAGTGAATTAACGTTCTACTGGAGAAAGATGCTGACCTATTGTGCCTTGACAGTTGCGAGATGACCTGCAGTTTGCCATCATGAAGGCGGAACAGCTCACTGTTCTTGACTCGAAGGCCCCTGCCGGGTCGAAAAAGAACCCGATGGACATCAAGTCGCTGGTAGATGTCTTCGCTGTCTTCGGCTTCTCGGCAGATGATATCATCGACAAGCACGACCAGTGCACAAGTTTCAAAAAGATCCGTGCAGAACTGGACGATCTGCTTCGCGATCTGGCCATGAGCACCAAAAAGTACGATAAGGCCATCGTGCTGCGCGACCGATTGCGTATTATCAAGCGAGAGTTCGTGGAGATGCAGGGGACGTACGAAATCCGACGCCAGGAGAAGGAAGGACAACAGTTCAGTCGGGGTATTGTACTCACTAAGCAGCGTAGCGACGTCCTATCCGCTGCACGGACGGACTCTTGCGAGCGACAAATCTTGCATCGCCAGGTGGAGCTGAGGAAAACCCACGAAGTGGAGCGAGCACAACTCGAAACGTATTTGAACAAGCTGCAGGAACCCCATGCCAAATTTTCCACGCTACTACTCGAGCTGAAGAACACGGAGAAGAATCTGGCAAGTCTAAAGCTGTTTGAAGACGCGAAGAATGTTTTCGCTCGCGTCAATAGTATGGAACGCGACCAGCGTGCGCTCAACACCGCAAAGTTCGACAAGTTTAAAGAAAAAAAGCGCGCTCTGCTACTGGAGAAGCAACAGCAAGAGCTTGCAGAAGCTGAAGAAAAGTTAATGGAGAAGCGCTACGCGGTCATGAGAGCTAACGACAATCATCGTAAAACGTACGAGCCCACCACCTATGCATTGGGTGAAGCTGATAGACTGAAAAACGCTTACTTGACATTACAGGGAAGTGCAACGAGTGAAAAACCTAAAGGAGGACATGAAGCATGCACATGCCATAGACATGAACTGCAAGAAGGTTTTCTCAACAAATGCTGTAGCTGCCGTGCGTAAGTCTCACGGCACTACCTCCAGCACTTACCGAGGTCAGCAGCTTCTGAGCACGGTTCAAGGCAAGCGTCTCGAAGTTGCTAGTCTTTGCATGCTTCACGACAGTGAAAGCGGTGCGGTGCCCCCTGGATCGGTAAGGATTATTGCAAATGTGGCGTTTTTCCGAGTAGTACACAAAGCTAACAAACGTTGATTTTCGAATTTATTTGAACAGATCATCTACACTGGATAGCATCAAACAGGTTGCCACAATTGTGTCTTTACAGGGGAAAGCAATAGCCAAGACACGCATGTATTGAAAAAGCTTGAATATTTCACAATCAACCTCAACGACTGTCATAGTCTTGTCCATAAATTGTACTTCGACGTATTCGCTCATGGGGACATGAGCTTTTCCTACAGAGCGGCGCAATTCCTCTCATGTGATGAGCTCCTGACTTCCCCATACCCTCCCAAATTGGGAGGGAAGCACCATTGGGAATCCGAATGGTGGTTGATGAAGACGAGGATCGACGTGTACTCGACCTTGACCCTCGTGCCGACAGTATCCACTGTGTACTGCTCGAGCCATTCCCAAAATCTGGCCGTCCGGCAAATGATATTGTCAATCCGCACGATGACGTGGTTCCGAGTCTGACGCAGTTCGCTGAAGCCCAACCAAGATTTGGTGATGTTGGAATCTACACAGCACTCACCGAATACACAGACAACGCGATCAAATCAAATGGCATGTTTCTTAAAATGTGTTACTTGAGCTGAGTCGAGGGGCAGGCATCTACAGTAAGACGGTGTATGTGACGGCACCCGCCAGACTAATGTAGTAGAACACATTAGCTTGCACTGACAGTAGCTACGGTTTTGCGAGCACAGTGTGGCTCTCACTTGCACAGCTTTGGCTGAACATCCTACTCGCGATGGTGGGTGAAGCCCGTGCCAAGTTCAATCTGGGAGAGCTCGTGCAGCACTTGGTCACCCGCAAGCATAGGCGGATACTTGGCCAGGGTCTCGGGTGTCGCAAAGTGCCCCAAAGGCTCCAGAGTCTTGTCGGATGCAGTGTGCGAGAAGAGGGTGGAGGAAACTCGCCAAAGGCTCTTGCCAGCACTCTTGCGCTGAGCGATCGTCTCGAGGGTCGACTCCGCTACCACCACTTCATGGAACCCAGCTTGCACGTATCCACCCGTCAGGTATTCCATCTGCTTGCCCGCTTGAACAAGCAGGCAACTGTCAGGGATCTTCACGGCCGTGCGCGTGCCATCCCGAAGCCAAATGTACAGCCCAGGGAAGCGCGACTTGCCGTGGATCGTCAGTAGATTAAGGTCTGTAGCATCATTTCAGGCGAAGTGGTTAGAGCACCTTCGCCATTTTCCATGGAGCACCTCCCCCCAAACGTACCATAATGGTAGGCAGCAAGAACGTCGTTCAATTGATTGAACACGTTGAAGTTGCTGCCCGTAGGTGCCAGCAAGTGCGGACCGTATTTGATGCGGTCCACCAGCGCCTCCTTCTCCAGACCGAGTCCGAGAGCGACGATCTCTACGAGGTCCGTGATGGCGTCCAGCATCTTGCCGCCCCACATGTTCATGACGTTTCCCCACTCCGGGAACTTTTTTGGGATCACCGGCTCCGCATTCAGCTCCTCGAATTTGGTATGCTACTCGAAACGTAGCACATTTCCACCCCTCACCCGTCAGAACTCTTTCCAGTTTGTGTGGAACTTGTACTTCGACTCACCGCGGGACGCTCACCGACACGCCAGAAGAAGCGGCTCTTCTTGTCTGCTTCAGGAGGACATAGAGACACCGGAGCGTAGCGCTCGTCCAGCTTGGCCGCTCGAGCGCAGTGGTTGCGTGCGCGCTCCTTGCGCTCGGGCGTGACGCCCACCTGGTAGTGATACTCGGGTCGCGCGTCCTCCACGAAGTCCGTCGACTCAAAGTACCGCTCCATCATATCCAGGAACGTCTCATTGTCGCTGTCCGCCGCTCGCTACACGAATGCAACGTGGAGAAAGGCATCAGCCGCTAGAGTTTGTCAAGAGTGACGAACAATTCTGTAGTGGGCTTCATTCACCTCGTCGCGGACGCAGAGCACGCCGAATTGGTGCAGCGACTCGGCCGCCTTCTTGCACTCGGCCTTGTCGCCGGTGGCCTTGTAGTGCTTAAGGTCGATCACGGGGATTTCGAGCATCGCACTCGCGGGGGGACAGCGAACTGAGGAGTGCCGAGAGATATCTGCTGGGAGTTTGGTGGTTCAGAGATCTGTATGGTCTCTACCCTAACGATTGCAAATAGCTTACGGTAAGCATTCAGCCGACGCGTTGCACTGCACATGTCAACACGAGCCCCGACATCTCTAGGAAGCGTTGAGCATGGCAGCTTAACGTGTTTGCTCCATACAAACACCCCGAACTTTCATGAACCAGAGTACGACACGATGCGAAGAAATGTCGTCTTCATAATGAGATACATAACCAGACCTTAAAGCACAGTGGTGGCCGATGAGTGGGATACTCGACATGTACACACTCGAATTTGCCATTATATAGTTTTGTTCACCATGAGGGGGCCGGTCACACGTTGAGTAGCTGCTATGGACCGACGAATTACGGCTGAATCTTCCTAGGGGAGTTGTTGGGGCTGAACGGTGCCACCAACGTGCTGGAAATGGTCACGTCTGCTGGAACAGTGACGAGAGATACTGTACTGCTATAGCAGCAACGGCGGATGTGGAAATGCCCTTCGTAAAATATAGCAGCGAGATAGTTTGGAATGGACGGCGTGGCGCTGGACGCTGTGCTTGATATGAGGCTACCAGCGGTGCGTGGACACGAGAATACTGTAATTTTCCAATGTGTCGTGCCGAGCTGAAAAGCCTGTATTCGAGCCGAGCCTGAATCGAGCGTGTATATGTACTGGGCCAGCCAATAGTGGTTGTTTGGTACACATGCATGTCTACCCGACAGATTTCTGTATCAAGGGCCAAAAAACATATTTGGTTTTAGGTAAGCTTAGTGCAAATCTCCCCTATTTTGTCTTTTAGGGTAAAACTTCTATCAACCAGCAAAGGTTTTCGTTAGAAACAGCAATGCCGACCCCAGTGCCAAGCTTGCTGAGTTTCTACCGCGCCGCCCCGCAGCACCACGTGGCCTTAGATGACTTTGAAGAGCTGGGACGCAAGCGCGTGAAGCTGCTGAGTCGGATCGCCGGGCGATGGAGCTCGCACTCGACGTCCAAGCCGCCAAAAAATCTCCCGGACGAAGTCGCGGAATTCCAAGCAGGCACCGAAGCTGACCTGCTGTCCCATTACGCGCTACGGCTCGCGTTTTGCAGGTAAGCAATGCAACTCTTACTGTTGCAGTAAATCATGGAAAGCGGCACATGGCTCACTGTAAGTTTGCGTTCGTGTGTGTAAGGACACAGAGACTCCAGGGGGTGGGATTGGTTGGTCACTGCAGAAGCGAAACTGTTTGCAGTTCGCCTTTGGAAGTTGCGGCCTTATGCAGCTGTGGCGTTGCTAGCAAGCGAAGGAATCCAGTATGAACTGCTGAACGAAGACTGCCCGGAGAGTGACGTAACGCAGAAGGGTATCTACCGTGTCCCTTTCTCGGAAGCACCGGCATTGGTGAAGAATCGCGAGGTGATTCTCCACGGCGGGTTCTGCATGGTACCTCTTCAGAAGATGGGTTTCGTGGCTGTGAATCATTTTAGACGGCGCTTGGAAGAGCAGATACGAGACTTGCAATGTGCCATACCTGCCCAGGGCCCCGAATTGGAGCGATTGACGCCGATACTACATGGTTTCGTCGTAGAAGCGCGTATCTTGACGGGCGCGGCGAATTCAATAACGAAGAAAGCCGGTAGACCAAAGCTGGAGGTGGCGAACATCGATCGGATCGCTGAAAAACACTTCCCGTTATGTATGAAGCAACTGCACCGCAAGTTACGCGAGAACCACCATTTGAAGTACGATGGACGCGTGCAGTACCGAATGTTCTTCAAGGGTGCAGGGTTCTCCGTACACGAGTGCATCCAGTTTTTCCGCGCCGAGTTCGTCAAGAAGATACCCGCCGCCAAGTTTGACAAAGAGTACACCTACCACATTCGGCACAGCTACGGACTCGAAGGTTCCCGGAGGGAGTATGCGCCTTTGGATTGCGAGCAGATCATCTCCGGCAGCGCGCCAAGCAACGGACAATACCACGGCTGCCCGTTCAAGCATTGGGGTCGTCCAGCACTGCAGGGCGAATTGCGCCGCCACGGTTTATCATTGCAAACCGCAATGGAGATATCGCAACAAGCGTCTGCAGGCAATTGCCAGGGCGCCTGCAGAGCGTTTTTCGAGGCGACGCGCCCATGCAGCAGTTCGCCGCCTCAATTCACCTTCAACGCTACGCATCCAAGCCATCAAGATGCTTCTGCAGCACCAGATCGGACCTCAAACACAAACATCGTGATGCATCCGAACGCCTATCTCGAGGCGAGCATGCTTGCCAACTGACACAAAATGGCTACATTTCGGGATAAGGTTAACTTTTGATTGGCTGGTGACCGTGCTGTTTTTTTCAAGCCAACGGATGAACGCGACCAGGTCGAGCGCGCCGGCGCCTGCTGCGTCTCCCTCGTCACCGAGAGACTTGGGCACTCTGAACGCCAGCAACGTCACGCCAGAGCAACTATTGACCATTTTGCACGAGCTGCGCAACTCCATCGGACCGAGTACGTACAGCCGGTCGATATTCGAGCCATCTATGATCACTAATTTGTGTATGGTGTACTGTATTGCATTGCAATTTTCTACTGCTAGAGGTTGTGAACAATGCTATTGCCAAGGTGATGCGGCTGCCGGTGCAGAAGTTGAAATATGCTACGCCGACGGACGGCTGGAAGAAAACCAAGAAGGAGAAGCAGCTTCTGAAGCAGCAGCAGAATGATGGAAAGGCTGCTGCTGCTACTGGCAACGTGTCCGGGCCCAACCAGCCGCAGAAGAAAAAGAAGAAGCGCGAGTTCGACATGAAAAACTACACGATGCGCGCTGTGGCGGTCAAGTTCCTGTACCTTGGAGAGAAGTACGCTGGGTTTGCGCGCCAGGACCACATGCCCGAGACGGTGGAACGATATCTGCTGGAAGCGCTGGTGCGCGCCAAGTTAATGGAAAATGTTGACGATGCTGGATACTCGCGCTGCGGACGGACGGACCGGGGCGTGAGCGCCTTTGGACAAGTTGTGGCGCTCCGCATGCGCTCGAATTTGCCAGCGACCGCTGAGCTGTTGTGTGCGCCATCGATCGATGACGTGCGGCCCGGCGAGAAGTTCCAAGTGCGGTTGGCATCGGGAGAGGAGAAAACACTTACCGAGGTGGACTATGCCTCGCACATTAACCGCGCGCTGCCAGCCGATATTCGGGTGTACTCCGTAGCGTCCTGCCGCCCTGAGTTCAGTGCTCGATTCGACTGCAATGCGCGTATGTACCGCTACTTCTTCGTGAAGCGCGACTTGGACATTGAGAAGATGCGAACTGCTGCACAGCACCTCGTTGGAAAGCACGACTTCCGCAACTTCTGCCGCATCGACACCAACTGCCACGTGTTTGAGCGGAATGTGCGCTCCTTCGAGATTGTGGAGTGCCCTGGACAACGTGCCGATGATCCGAGCCTGCAGATGTACCGTTGCGAGGTCTTCGGCCGAGCATTCCTGTGGCACCAAGTTCGTTGTATGGTCGAGGTGCTCTTCCTGATCGGATCCGGACGAGAGGAGCCTAGCATCATTCCGCAGCTGCTGGATATTGCGCAGACGCCACGCAAGCCGCAGTACGACATGGCCTCGGACTTTCCGCTCGTACTACACGACTGCTACTTTGCCAGCCCGGACGACGCGGACAAACCTGGCCCACGATTCGATTACACGCCTCTCGCACTGCTGCAGGTGCACGCTCAACTCACGGAGATGTGGGAGCAGCGTAGCGTGCAAGCGGCGATGCTACGCAGCCACCTCGATGCGCTGGAGGCTTTCCAGGTAGATGCAAGGCTGGTTGTGAACGATTTAGATCACTACGCACCCAAGCTGGAGCAGCTGATGCGGGAGCGCAACCTACTGACGGACGTAGGTGGCGTGGTTGAGTGGAAGGACGTGAGTCCGTTGCTCCCATTGTCCAAGAAGAGGAAGGCCATTCCGCTGGCTAAGCGCGACACGGGCCACTCCGTTGATGAGCGCAAACGCATAGCTCAAGAGCGCAAGCGCCGGCGTGAGGAAGAAGAGGAGTCTGCGATACAGGCGGCCAAGGAGGTCAAGACGGAGAGCGGGGACCACGCAAGCGCGCACGAAGAGGCAATCACTACGTCGTCCTGATAGAGAAGGAAGTTCCAGTTTACTAGACCGAGGGACTGCAACGCAGAGCGCGTGCCCTGTTGAACATTCTTGTCAAACGTACACTTTAGTTACTTCTGATAAATCGCGAACAAGCAACGGGCTCGAAACGCACAACTGCACAGGCGCATGCTGGCCAGTCAATCGCCCCAGCAGACGAAACGATCTTCGGCGCGAGGTCTCAAAAATTGCTGCTCAACTTCGCGGCGGTCTCGGACTGAGACTCTCTGTTCACTGAACGGCGTTCAGCAGAGCTTACATGTGCTTCATCTGCCTCTAACGCTGCTAAACACTGAACGAACGGTATCAAACGATTGTTTGTAGTAAATACTGCAGCCTAGATAACTAATTAATAGTACACGGGCTTGGGGCATCCGCTTGCAGCAGCAGCGCTGACTTTTTCTATGGTACATGTGAAGGCTGCTGCCTGTTGTCGGATGTCCCTTTGCCTTAGATGGGGGGGGAATGGACAGCTACACGGTGTCCACAGTGGCAGCCGCACGCTTCTTCTGAGCCTCGGCCGCCTGCGCCGCCTCGATGGGCGTCACAGGCAGGACCTCCTGCTCGTCCTGGTTGAAACACACGACGATGGCGCTGACGTTGTCGGTGGATCCGAGTGCGATGGCATGGCTCACGAGTTCTTCCGTCGCGTGCTGCACGTCTCCATGCAGACCCAGCTTGGCGCGCACGAAGTTCACCACGTCCTGGGGCTCCATGACGTCGTAGAGTCCGTCGCAGCCAAGCACCATGAACTCGTCCTGACCCGTGATCTCGTGGACCACGAGGTCGGGCGTGGCACAAACCAGGTCTCCGTTAAATCTGCTCTTGAATTCTCCGCGTCCGGTCTTAAAGTCGATGTCTCCAAAGGCTCGCGACACGCCGAGCATGCCGTAGATTCGGCCCTTGGAGATCTGTCCCTTGGCTGCGAGGATTCGATCGCGTTCGCTGGAAAGCTCGGGTGTGTGGGCGATGCACATGTCCTTGGCCTGTCCGTTCGTGGACAATACGACCTGCGAGTCCCCTACTGAGGACACCAGAGCCGTGGCGCCGCGGACCACAACCGACACTGCAGTGGATCCGCTGGGCAATTGATGTTTGAAGATTTCTTCATCTGTCGCTGCGAAAGCTGTCCGGACAGCGTCCGTAAGAACGAGGTCGGGCGACTGCAAGCTCCGTGCAGACTCCGGCTCGTTCGTGGGCTTCCGGAGGTGGCTGAAGACGTTTTCGTGGAGGTTCTCGGCCAGGTACTCGGCGACTTGGGGCCCGCCGTGGCCGTCGTAGAGGCCGAAGAACGCGACGAGGTCGTCGTCGACTTTCCGTGAGGTGGTCGTCTGTCTATCCTCGTTGTTCTTGCGCATGCCCGTGTCCGAGTAGGCGCCGTAACTCACGCGCAGTTGCGGGAAGTACTGGCCTGCAGGTCGGTGCAGCACCAGTGTGCGCTCGGTGTCCGAGGCGGTGGTGGCGGTGGAGAAGACGCTGCCGCTCGGGCTCGCGGGCGAGCAGTTGCTGGCAGACGGGGACTCGGCGCCCGCGCTGGCCTCGAGCGCCATGCCGCGCTCTCCAAAGATGCTGAAGACGTCGCGGTGCGAGTCGCTCGTGGGCGGACGGTGGGCGCCGGCGCCGCACTCGTCGCGGGCCTGCTGCTTGGTGGCGGCCTGCAGGAAGATCTGGCTGAGGCTGGGGCGCTGCTCGCTGGGGCTGGCTGGCAGAACGTCCTTGGACGTCTGGCAGCCCATCGAGAGCTTGGGGAAGCGGATGATTGCTGCTGGTTGCTACGACGAAACTCGGCGGCGAGTTCCGGCGACGTGCACGAGGCGGCTGCGAAAAGGGAAGTAGTGGGAGGTTAGTCGCCACTGTGTGTGTGTGTGCAAATATGCAAATGCGCGTGCGGATTGAAATGGAAGAAGAAGAGCTTTATTTTCTCCGCCTTTCAAGCCATCACCCGAGCAGGCGGGGCAAGCCATCAAAACCACGTACCGAAGGAAGGAAGGGGTGCAACTGCGGGTGCCGGAGTGCGCGGAAAGGAAGATGTAGCGGAGCCGCGCTGCGCTCCACCAGATGCGGCAACTAGGGCTAAGCGTTGAGGAAGGGCACCACCTGGCCACTTGCTGTCGAGGTTGCCGTTCTCGGAGTGAGGCCGTCCACGGAAGGAGTATTTTTGCAATGCGCTGGCGCCAGCAGCGCGCACAGCCAGGCGAAGAGCCAGCCTCGCAGAGTCGGCCAATCGCGACGCGACGCCCGGCTTCACTGGGCGCAAGTATGGCGCAAAACCATCGCCGCTGGCAGGATGCGCGCCGCACGAGCTGCCGCGCGACGCCACACAGAATTTCGAGGCGCCGGCGCGCGCTCCGTTTCGGCGCAGTTTTCCCCCACTGGGCTTTTTAGCGCAGTAGGCAGCGGCAATCGTTGCTCCTTGCTCCGGGCATATTAGCAACAGCGGGGCGCCTCGCCTTTCACGCAATATCCACGCGCCGTAAAATTTGTAATCGCCAGCGTCCCGCCCTCAAGGCAGTTCCGACTGCAGCAGGACAGGTGGGCTCGCCTATTGCATCGCTCCGGCTGCGAATCCGAGCGAGGCCTCACTCTCAGCACGTATTGTAGTAAACCCAGCAAACCAGGAGTTGCAGGCAACTTCAACACCGCTGCAACCGTGGCCGAAACTGGCAATGGTCACCGCGGTGCAGTATCCGCCGCGATAAGACGGACAGGCACGCCAACCTGCCGCTGCGTGAGTGCCTTGACGCGCCGGTCAGCTCCGCCTGTGACTAACTACAAGAATAGCGCGCGCGGGGGCCCAACGTAATCAGACGCACGTGCGCGCCGAGCACCTGCAGCGTGTAGGTGCTGCGCTTGCAACCCTAGCATGGAGCTCGCCCACCCTTGCGTGTGGCGGCGGCGCGGGAGCCCACGTACCATCATGATGCTTGCTGGCGGTGCTCGCCGCGATCTTCGAACAATGCAGTCAGTTATGCGCGACCGGCGGAAGAATGCCCGCATGCACGGGGCCACATTGTCGACGACCATGTTGACGCGCGCGATTTCGGCGGTCAGCGAGCGCCAGCTGCTGCGGCGGGTGACCCCAACTTCGCGACTGAGCCTGGATTTTCGCGTCGACCTGGGGCTCCGGAGCCGGGGCCGGAGCTGCCAGAGGTGCCCGCTTGATCTTGGCGAATGCGAGGCAAATCAGACTCACCGCAGTGCGTGCTCGGAGCCTGGAAGGTACTCGGAAGCGTGCGCCACAGCGACTTATTGGCGAGCGCCAATCAGACGCGACCCCGAGCCCTGGCTTCAACTTAAACTCGCCCTTACAAATTGCGAGTGATACCCCCCGGTTTTGGCGGTCCGAGGTGGGACCAGTTGTCAAGCGGTGACCGCAGAGGCGAGGTGTTCTCTGAAGCAGAAGACGCCAGAGTCCTAATGTCCTCGCAGCAGGACTCCAGCGAACTTGCTGCCTCGCGGGGACGCCTCCTGCCTCTATGGCGAAGACGCTGCCAGCGACAGAGGCGCGGCTTCGGCGGAGATTTGCCTGTCGATCGTCCTTTTTGCATCCGTAGACATGCCAACGTGTCGCTCGCCGAGCGGAGGCCGCAGCGTCGATGACGCAGTGGCCTCATGAACTGCGAGCATTGGAAGCCGTTGTTGCTCTTGGTTGCGCCGTATCGCATTGCAGCCTGATTGCGAAGCATCGTTTCCATTGTTGAGGCGCTGCCGTCGCTAGCAGACCTGCGCAAACACAGTTCTGATGGTGTGTTGCGGCAGCTTTCGTGCCTAGATCTTCGCGTGCACGTCCAGGTGATAGGTGATTCCGAGCGCGCCGCAATTCCGGCGTCTCGAGTGGGACACACACGGCCTCGTTCCTGGGGGGCGCTGCTGATTGGTTGACCTCCTTCATATTCAGTCCGAGTTTAATCCTTGGACGAAGCTGGTCCAGTCAAATCGTACTCAACCACCACCGTCACCTCCGTCATGGTCATTCCGCTTTTCCATCCGACAGCGCACAAGCCTAGGGCCACTTCCCATCGTGTGTCACCTTCCCCACGTTCTCGTTGATGTAAAAACTTCCATGCTAATACTGAAAGCCGGGGAGCTCTTCGGAGCTTACCTGACGGATGTAGAAGCAAAAATGTATTCAAACAACTACTGAGAGAACGCGTATTCAGTCCATATTGCTCGTGTGGCGTCGTCCCCGCAAGATCGCTCGGAGCTCGGTCCCTCTCGAGGTTGCAAGCACATTCCTCCTCGAGGGCCCCGTGTGCATGTGACTATAAAACCTTCCGACGTCTTCGGCAGTTTATCGATCCTTGACGGAAGTAGGAGAAGCACATATTCGAATAGCACTTCGTTAGGAATTCAAACGCGTGTAGCGCCAACGTTTCGCAATTAGCGTAGGCGGCTGTAAAGCGTCGCCTCTGTAGCTCGATTGAGCGTGTAAACGCCTAACTTCGTATGGCGTCGCATGTGCGGAGTCTGTGGCCTGGCCGCAAGAAGCCAAGGAAGGAGACACCCGAAGAGGCTCGGCAGCGGTATCTCCGCGAAATCCTGAGGAGAGAACTGGAGGACAAGAAGCGCGTCGAGCGGGAAATGCACAATGTGAGCATTAGCGGCAAATAATGCTGAGCTTGAAAGGGTTTCCTCACCACAGTTGTGACCCCCTCCCCCCATCTCGCAGCTTGTGAAGCAGATCAATGCACTCATCCTCAAAGACCGGAAGAGCCTAGTTGCCAACCAGCGCGTACGTAGCTTTGTTTGTCAACCGTGTGCTCCAAGACTTGGTACAGCGCCACATTAATTGCTGTGTCTGCTCGACAGAAAGCCAAGGATGAAGACCCGCGCAGTGTATTCTATTACCGCATGCTGCGGCGTGTTGGTCTGCCAGAAGTTCATGCGCGCTTCGCACCTTGGTTTCTCAAGTCGAACCAAATTCAGCTCAATCGCTGGAGCGCCGTGCTGTTCAATCGCCTCGAGCAATCCTTCTTTGCGATACCCGAGCAGCTTTCGACTGTCGAAATCCGCATGCTCGCCCACCAGAAGCATTATGATGCCATCATGAAGCCCCCACCTGCTGATTTAGCAGCGCCAGACGCATCGAAAGCGCTTGAGCCGCGTCAAAAGAACCAACTTTTGCTGCAGCGAGCGTTTCGAGACTGCTCTTTTCACGTTGACGAAGATATTGCTCGCAAACGGCAGCAGCAGGTAGCGATCAAGGGCGTCAAGAAGCCGCCACCAAAACCCCAGTCCAATCAGACCAGCGATAACCAGGAAGACGAAGTCGACAAGCTTGAACTGATTCCAGAAGTTCCCGTGCAAAATGCCCCCCCAGGACTAGCGCCACAGGTGCGAGGCCGACTCGAATCTCATGGAAAACACGCGTACTTCACGTACAACGGGCGATGGAAAGACGGAGAAATGCACGGCGTCCTCGGAGTTTACTCGTTCGCTGATGGCGGCAAGTATCGTGGTGAGCTCGTCCACAATGCACCAAGCGGGAATGGAACTGTCGTGTATCCGAACGGTGTCAAGTATACTGGAGCGTTTGCAGACGGCAAGTTTCACGGCTTCGGCGTGATGGAAATGGAGCGCGGGTATCGCTACGAGGGGGAATTCCAACGGGGCCAACGATGTGGAGTGGGCAAACTGCAGATGCTTCAGAGTGGCGCCGTCTACGAAGGCGAATTCTACAATAACATGCGTCACGGTCAGGGCACGGAGATTAGCGCCCTCGGATACTCGTACGTCGGCACTTGGCGGTGCAATCGCCTTTGCGGAAAGGGTCGACTGGTTTGCCGGGACAAGCGCGAGGTCTTCCGTACGGATTGGCCGCCATTGCTGCTCGGTGAGGCGATTCGTATTGTGAAACGGGAGCAGACAGAGGCCAGTTGGAGGCAGGAACTCTGGTATCGGAAGCTTCTTCGTGTGCGTGACGATCTGCGGGCTTTGGATCTGCAGTACGCGTTCTGGGATGCTGAAGAGGCTCGCATGGAACGTGAGGTGGGAGAACGCATTGACAACTTGAAGCGGGTGCGTCGCGAAAAGCGTGAGGCGCAGGCAGCGGCTAAGAAGGCGTTTATGGAGCAATCACAGCGTGAAGCAGAGGACAGTAATAATGAAGACAGCGATGGCGAGGGCGATGAGGAAGAGGCAGACGACGAGCCGAACGAGGATGAAGAAGAAGATGAGGAAGAGGGTAGCGAGGATGAAGAAGATGAAGCAGAATAACCAACAAGCACTACCGGTAGTCAAGCACACTTGAATCCAAGAAATACCTTTTGTAGGTCTGTTGATTTTATCGTGCTTATGGATGAATCCATGTCAGTGAGGCATTCACCTAGACACTTCGCACATCTTCACTTTGGCCATGCTGGCGGACAGTACATCGCTCGGGAGCCAAGCTGTCCTAATGATTTAGCTTCGTCGCTCACTCGCGTCAACGCCGCCGAGCTTCTCGAGCTCTTCGTTAATCTCCTTCAGGTCCTTAGACTTAAACGCCATAGCGTCATCTCCTGCCGCTGCACTAGCCACGGAGGCGGGGCCGCTGAACGGCATTCCTGAGGTAACGGCCGAGACGATCGAGGGCGGAACCACACTCCCCACAGCTGAAATCGGGTTTGGGACCTGGCTCAGAGGCGAGTTGGAGATGATCTGTCCGGCCAGAGGACCAGCGAGCGACGTTACAGCCGAAAACAACGACTGCAGACCAATGCTGGCCATTCCAGCCACATCGTTCAACTGAAGGTCAATACGCAGCCGGTTAGTCATATCCACCTTCCACGCCATCCGCAGCCAACAAGTCCAGCACTTACGTTCTGGGGCAGCTCTCCAAGTTGGATCGTTTCGTCCACACGGCGGTCCAGGAATGCCCAGGTGTCCTGAAAGTTGGGCGACTTGTCGTTCAGCATGAATAGCTCCGTGCTGGCGTAGATGCCCGTAAGGATGGCGCGCTTAGTGTACCAGGACAAGTCCGTGGACTTGTCACCGGCAAAGTACCAGATCTCATCTGAGAGCTTTGCCAGTCTCTTTGCAGTGCCGGGGGCGTTCTGCGGCAGGGCACCAGCCGCCATCCCCTGCGGCCACGTATCCATCACCGGCTCCAGCATCTCCAGACGCGTGCGAACGCCAAATTTGAGGCGTTCAGCCACCGTCATGGCCTGCAGCTTGTCCGTGTTGGCAATCAGCGTTTCGCGCAGTTTGGTGAGACTCGAGTCCATAAAATACTCCACCAACTCCACGCCTCCGCGCGGAAACATGCCATGGGCTACCGACGGGTAGCCGAGGTCAGTGGCACCAGTAGCCAGAGCTTCAATGGTCCATCTAATGGCACAACATTTAGCAGAACGTTAAAACCCAAAAAGCTCAGTATTTAGACCACTGGGAGCCGTCGGAAAAGAGCGTACCCGTGCACCATCACGTGGTCCATTGCCTTGGCCAGGATGCGCTGCTCCGGGTCAACCGGGGATTCGATTTTGGGCGCTTCTTCGCTGGCAGCAGTCGTCTGTGTGCTCTGGAGACGGATCTGAGCAGCGTCGGGTGCCGCCTGGAAGCACTGGCGGCCCAGCACCGACATGGAGGCAGCGCAGACGGTGGTGTGCTTGCTGGCGGCTGCAGCGGCGAGACGCGCCGAGCGGCGGACGAGGCTCCTGGTCGCCATGATCGCGAGCTGCTTGTTCGCTTCTTGGTGCGCTGTGCTCCCCCCGTTTTTCGATGAAGTAGAGTCACTCAAGTGGAAGAGTGACATAGTTGAAGTGCCGCAACTTATAACCAAGGACGGGCTCCGGTGTCAACGTAATTTGAGGAGTTCTCGGGTACCAATCCTGCCACGGTGGTTAGGCAGCAAATCTAGGCTACATGTAGACATTGTAGACCGTCTACTAGACAACGGAGGAAAGAGTCGTGGAAAAGGAAGTCAATAATTAAGACTGATTGCAAGTTTCAGGTCAAACCTTGGGCAGACTCAGCCCCCTCTCCACAAAGCTCCAGCAGTAAAGCTCCTTAAATGAAGTTCATGAAGCATTATCAATCCAAGAAGTTGATGATGACCGGAGTCCGACGGGATGTTGGTACTCGGTTGTTTGACGAAGAATTTTGCGGCTAGCACTGCAGGACACTTCACGTCGCGTGCGTACGTTACATGAATAACACCGCTGCCGCCCCAGAAATCCCAGCATGAATCCTCGCGGTCAGCACATTGCTGCACCTAACGCAGATACTGCTTGGCATGCTGCGTCACCTGCGCTGCGCTGCTCCGAGTGATTAATGCGACCAGCCAAAGCCCACCAACGGGGGCAGCCATTACAAGCTCTTGAACTTGCACGGCTCACGTCTAATCAAGTGGAATGAAGCGCTTTCCGCTGCTGGCTATTGCCACAAGCTGGCTGGACAAAGGGGCCGATAATGGCGTTGCTACTCGGTGGCCACATGAACGCTGTATAACAAGTGGGTAGCTCACAGTGAACTACTTCGAAGTAGTAGCTTACTTCACTACATGTAGCCTGTTCGCCAATGTTAGGGAGTAAAGTTGGTGTAAGCTTACCAGCGAAACACGATTTTGGCGTTGTGTGGAACCAGCTGTTCGGTGGTGCGAAGCATCCCCCCGCACTGACGTGGCTCAAGTTGAGCTGCTCAGACTTGATGGAGTGGCAGCAACAGGCAGGATAACACCTCGGGATGCGTGGAGTCTGGGCCAACCAAGTCGCGGCAACGACAGCGCTGGCTTGTTCCCACTCGTGAACCCTCAGCAACTGCAACAAGTGCAGCGTCAAACTCAGTCTACCACCTGCAATGTCGGACGAACAAGTAGTGCCTCCTTTCTCGCTCGGTAGGCACAGTGCATTGCATTCAGCAGCAACACCATGGGGATTAACCGACCAAACTGCTACTGCGCTGTGTTACTTGATCGTGCGGACCAGACAAGCCGCGCCACGACACCTCGACGTATGTCGGTCGGTGGCGCAAGTTTGCGGAGCTCGTGTCGCCAAAGTACGTCAACAGTTAGGTGGAGGAGCTTTGGCAAGTTGGGAAGGCATTGATTTCTTACGAGGCGGCGTCCTGTAGGTGGCTTCTTCTGACCTCGGAGCAAATTCAGCACGCGACGCAGACGCTTGACGACTTCCGCAACGGCAAGCTTACTCCTGGGCAATTCAAGGATGCGGAGCTTTGGAACCTTCGCCAGGGTGAGAGCAGTTCACAGATTGGGCGTTGAACACTTTGATACTGACGTTGTGTTGTTAATTCTTGCAAATTATAGCGTACGAGGCTGCGGTGCACCCTCAGACTGGCGAGACGGTGCCGATCGCGTTTCGGTTGTCGGCTTTCGTGCCCGTGAATGTCCCTATCTGCGTTGGCATGCTGCTTGCTCCTTCCACGGTACATTGTTTGCTGCAATTGCGTTTGGGTGTTAGATGCAACTCCTCATCTTTGATCTACTTTTATTACTGCAGTTGGGAAACACGATCTTCTGGCAGTGGGTGAACCAAAGCTACAGCGCCGGCTTCAACTATGCCAACCGTAACGCCAGCAGTGAGCAGGACACCTCGACCATCATGAGTGGGTATTTGTCGATGCAAGTGGTGTGTGATGTCTACGTAATAATACTTGTTTCGCAGAATCGTACGCAACCGCAACGCTTGTGTCTTGCTCGACCGCCGTTGGTCTAGGAAAGATGGTGGAGAAGGCCAAACGACTTTCTCCAAGCACGCGCTCGTTCCTTGGAAAGGTGAGTGCACCATGCTTGATCTCGTTCGTGACCTCAGTTTCTAAACGTATTCTGCAATATGGACAGATGGTTCCCTTCGTTGCTGTCGCTAGTGCAGGCGCTTTCAACGCCGTGTCGATGCGCTTTAACGAGTTCCAGTACGTATTGAACGTATTACTTAGTATTTGGATTTATGATGATGTTGTCCTCATTAGAACTATGCTGATACATTGCAGGGAAGGCATCGATATCATGGACGAGCACGGAGACGTGCACGGACGTTCTGTTGCCGCCGGACGCCAGTCGCTTGGCCAAGTGGCACTCACTCGCATTGCGCTTCCCGTGCCCAGTACGTCCTTACATCGACATTTTTTGCTGGCAAAATGTTTATACTAATTTTGGACTCTCGCATCATTAATACAAACAGTTTTGCTGCTCCCGCCGTACCTGTACGAGGTCATGAAGAAGACCAACATCATGCCCAAGGCCAAGCACCCGAAACTTGCTGCGGAGCTCGGTACGCTTGCCAATCTACCTTTCTGCGGAGATTTATCTAACTTATTGTGCTTGTGTATGAACCTACGACAGTCGTGCTGACGTTGTGCCTGTGGGGCGCCATGCCGAGCGCCGTCGCGCTTTTCCCTCAAATGGGAACCATTTCGGCCGATAGCGTTGAGGAGGAGTTCCGATCTCGTGTGGACCGCCACGGCCAGCCCATTCGCCACTTCATCTACAACAAGGGAATCTGATTGGGAGCGGCTCGGCAACGTTGATTCAACTGCTGTAAGTACTGTAACCCCGTACCCCGGGTTACTCGTTGGGTTACATAAATTGCAAATTCTTGGCATTTGTGTGTACGGTAGATCTTGGCATTGGCGATGGCGTCCCCGAGGATTAAACAATTAACCGGAGTGCATTAGAGCCCCGCCTCTCATACTTTCCCTGCGTAGGGAGGGCTGTGACACCAATCATTTTCTGAATGAGGGGACCAGCCAGATCATACATAATATTCGTATCGAGATTTAGTTAACCTGCTAGTTCTTGGACTGGTTGGGACTTCTGCTGTTGTTGTTCCCCAACGACCTCAGATCCAAGTCGGCGTTGATCGTTTTAGCGGAATAGCTGGGGTGTTTGCTCTCCAGTGTGGGATTTCCCGTAGGTTCGGCAGGACGGTCAAAGTGGCGCTTGCCCTTTTGGGCCTCGATGTATAGGAGCATGTTCTTTCGACTCTCCTCCTTCCTAGCATCCTTAGTCCGCCAGAGATCGCGCTGGCGGGGTGCACACAGATTTCACAATAAATCAACCGCCACCAGCAAGTGAGAAACACACCACCTTACCTCTTTAATGTGACTGGCGTTTGTTGCTTCGTGCAGACGCTCTTCCACATCCCAGCAATACCGCTGCCATTTTTCCTTTTCAGCTATTTGACTACGGAGCACAATCCACATTAGCCATAGCCCAGCTCAATCCATTCGAGAAGGACTTACTCATCCACTAGCGCTCTCAAGTCCAAAAGCGCATGTTTCACTGAAGCTAGCTCACGTTTTGCCTTGGACAGGCTCGTCACATCTGCTGCAGCTGATAGTTCAGAACAACCAAGGAAACCATTAGATCTAAGCGGACGTGTTGACAACAGCAGCCACCATGCCTTTCTCATCGGCAAGTCTGAGCTGAAGCTTATTCTGGGTCTCGTTCTGCTGTAATTTAAGGAGATCGCGTGCCTGATCCTCAATAGATTGCTTGGAAGCTGCGAAGACCTCTTGTAAGCGTGTCTTCGCCCGCTGTTGGATCAAACGTACCGATATCACAACGTGGACCCAGCAGTTGATTCAGAGAACTGCTAGTACGAAATGAAATGCTTCAACAACCTTACCTTGCTTTCGTCGACTTCTTTCTGGAAGTTATCTCGCTCCTTTTGCAATTGCTACAGGTACATCACAGAGAGCACAAAGGGATAAACGTGCGATACGTCAACGCTTCCGGAAAGAAAACATTGGTATACCCGAGACTCCGTTGTTATGCGGGTAAGTGACGCATCGCAGGTCGACAGTGACTGAGCTATCGATTCCGATAGTCCTGCGAATAAACGAGGATAATATTCAGCGGTACTCCATGCGCGTTTTGGTGCTTGAGCGGTTATCCTACCGCATAAAATTCCAAGGGAGCGAAGGTCGTCGGAGAGCTTGGATCCTTCTCCACATTCGTAAAGCTGGAGGAAGTGATAGGGTGTTAACGGCTCGGCTGGGTAGTCTGGAAGAATAGCGTCAACGTTTTCATGATTCGTTCGCAGTTGATCCTGGTAACAGCAAGCTGGAGGTCAGTCACTACACCAGCCGAAAACATGCATCGTTATTGACTTCACCTTGAGTCCGCGCAGCTCTTCGCTAGTCAATTTGCCATCATGATCCCCATCGAATTGCCGCCACACCATTTTGGCAGCAACGACGGACCACGCTGGTAAACCCAATGGCATCGATGCAAGGTCGTCGAACGACTGCACCGGGTAAAAACGTGGAAGCTTGCTCACTTGACTAGCGAGAAACTCCAAGCTCTCCTGTTTCTCTTTCTACACGCATGGAAACTGGTTACGTCTCGAACCAGCATTGCAAGCGAGCGTTTTCACGCACCAACTGCAGCTCGTACTCGCGAATTCGAATTTCTTGCTCGTAGATTGTAACGCGCAGCATCTCTAGCTCATGCTGGATGGACTTGGTCTCAGCGTAGAAGGTCTGTTGAGGCAACACAACTGGTTGATAAAGGGTTGCATCGCATACATGCCGGGAAATGCGGCACCTTGATGTTCTGCACATGCCGACAACCTTTCTGCTCACCATCACAACCCGAAAGCATAGCACCATCATCAGTCCTTCGAGCTAAATGCAGCTACAACAGCTCAGCTGCACTACGAACCCAGCAGTACAGGTACAGATCGGACCCTCCGCAGTTGTTGCAGCAGTACCTCGAGAGCTTCTTGACTGCCGCCCTGGTCAAGTGGCAGCAGAACCAGTTAGCCGAGCCGACATTGATAATTGATGCACGCAACGTACGCAGCCATGGTGATTTGATCGACCTGGTCGGGGTCGGGACCAAGCAGCTTGAGCTAAAGCTGACGCGAGAATCTCCCTCTTGCAGAGCAGCGTGAAACGACCCGCATGTTGAAGTGCTCGGATAAGAATAGGACCTCCCTCTAGCAGAACCCGTTGAAGCTGCACGATTCGTGCACCACATCCACAAAGCGGGGCATTGTGCCCTGCGGCCCACGACATCACGCAGTGCGCAGTGACGCCCAGCAGCGGAAGCGAGACCGTCGTCGTCGTTGCGCGACACCTTCCGCACGCCGAGGCGGCGGCGCGAATTCGATTGCACGAGAGTGTCGCTGCGGCGGGACGAAAGATACGCTTTGCGAAGGTTCCGTGCCGCTTCGTTGAGACGCACTTCAATCAATATGATTGACTCCGCTTGATACGGTCTCCACTGAGCGCTGAGTTGCCTGTTGCCCAGGCAGAATTTTTCGGCGCGCCGTTCTCGGCGTTTCGCCGCCTCACGCATTTAACGCCCTCAGCTCCGGGCGTCGGTCGATGCGGACCCACGTGCAGGCTTCTGCTTCGCGGGGGGCGCGTGTGCACAAAGGTAAAAATCAGTTCGGTACGAAACCGGTCAAAAATTGATAGTCTTCTCGTCGTGTCTTTTCGCCGACGGGATCATCTGCTCCGCCGAATCAGCCGTACCCTTCGGGTATGTCCGCAGTGTCAAGCAGTGTCGATATCGGAATCTGCAACAGTGATGGGTGACGGTACTTTCGAATAACTTGGTAAAGACACGATCTTAGATCGATTTCGGTTGGGGACTTGCAGGCAAGTCGGAGTCATTACGGAACTTGCCTCCGACCGCTCAAGCCTCTCTGAAGCCCCGCAGGAACCCCCCACACGAGCTCTACATTTCCCACCGATGTCCGTCTCGGCAGTGCGAGTCTCGCTCCAGCCGGCGCATGGCTACATACCGCTCGTAGTCATCGGCGCCGGCCTCGTCGGCACGTGGGCCGGCTTCAAAGTCACCGCCGCCCGCAAGAAGTACAACGTCCCATACCCGCAAATGTACGCCGAGAAGAAGGAAAAGAATGCCAACGCGTTCAACTGCGTGCAGCGCGCGCACCAGAACGTGCTCGAGAACCTCCCGATCTTCTACGCCATGCTCGCCACCTCCTCGTACGTGCAGCAACATCCCTTGTGGGCTTTAGTAGTGCTACTGTATCTGACAGCTACGTTCGGTGGTGATGTAGGATTTACCGTCCTAAAGTCGCAGCAGCGGCCGGTGTGGTTCGCGTCGCAGGCTTCATCATGTACATCAAAGGCTACTCGAGCGGAGATCCAGAGAAAAGGAGACAAGGCACCTTTGGTGAGTTACTTATGACACCACATTTTGTCGTGCGTCGTTGTATTGATGCCTCATCGCTAACCATTTGTGAATTTGCCAGGGTTCCTTGGAACGCTAGTGATGTTAGGACTCTCGTTGGAAGCCGCACTACGAATT
Organism: Phytophthora pseudosyringae; assembly: GCA_019155715.1. NCBI lineage: Eukaryota > Oomycota > Peronosporomycetes > Peronosporales > Peronosporaceae > Phytophthora > Phytophthora pseudosyringae. Next base: position 8,541 of record JAGDFM010000220.1, on the reverse strand, counting down.
CTGGGCTTCATCTAGCTTGTTCTCACTAGCAGAGACCAACAGAGCACGACAGAGCGGACAGCGACGAAACAGACAAGAAGAATCACGAGAGAAGGAGAAAAGATATAACGAGAAGAACGACCGGCGAGCACAATCATGATGCCTCCAATTCAAGGGGTAATGCGAGGCAAACGTGACGTGAAATGTTGCAACGAGCGCCGGTAACATTCGCTAGCACCCGAGGGGAAAGTGCTGCGAGGTATAGTAGCAACGGTTGGAAGCTGCTGCCTGACTGCCAAGAAACAGAAGAAAAGACGAACGGCGCAGACACGGGAGGTGGACCAGGTAGACTCGCAACAATCGTACTGCCTGCCACTCGATAGAAGACTCCAAGACATCTGCGTCTTGCTTTATCCATGGGAAAAATAACAATCTATATGTTGTAAATGGCAAATGAAAACAACGGTGCGTTCACATGGTCTTCTGAATGAGTTGGAACAACGCTTCTAGGGCATCCCATCTTGTGCAGCGCAGCAACAGCATGCATCAAGCACTCGTATGGATAATCAGACGGCCACATCTAATTCACTTCACTCAGACGCAAAAATGCATCGCAGCGGCTTAACTTCTGATCCTTTCGCTCTGCTTACACAATGGCCACCTGGTTGTTCCCGGCGTGAAGACCACTATTGTGTAACGGATCTCGGGGTGTGTGATGCAGCAGACGACTGCCTACTAACTTTGCAGTGCACCGTTGGGCATGTACTAGTTAATCCGCTACAAATGTACTTTATTTCAATTCTAGCAGTACTGTATCCGCTCTCCAACGAGTTTTTGCAGATTGCCGCGTTCTTGCTCAGGTAACGCAGAGAGGAAGGTCTTCACTAAGGTAAGTTGATGATCCGCCAGGCCACCTGTGAGGTACTCGAGAAGCGAGCTCACCGCTCATATTACTCTTCTTCCTCCTCTTCCAATATAGTCTTACGTCCTGGACAAACCTCATAAAGATAAATTCCACCGCGTGGGAAAACCTCCAACCTCATCGGCCTTCACGGACGAGCAACCCACACACACAGCACTCAGCTCACCACAGCGCCGACCATGGCTCCCCACAGTCCACAACAGAAAGCTCGGATACTACATGTAGAATGAACCTGAGTCATGTACAACCTCAATACTTCGGGCCAGAAAGTGACGGAAATGCCCGTCAATCACTTCGCTGAAGGCAGCAGCGATTGTGGCAGCACGTGTTTGCCATAACCATCCGAATACAACACTTTTCAGTATTGCAGTTGGAATGACGGTCACAGTCGAGATGGCCTTTCCTCTTTGCTAGCAATTTTTTTCCCACCATCTGCTGGTTTTTACGAATCGGCGGCATTTTTGATACCGGTATCGTAATCGCCTGGGATCGAACGGCGGACAGCTCACAAGTGGATTCGCCTTCTCGAGCGCAACACCGGCACAAGCGACGACGATGTCTGGGATCCAAGTGGAGCTGCAGCCCGCGCACGGTTTCGTGCCGCTGCTCGTGGTGTTCCTGCTGTTTGTGAACATGTGGGCCGGCATCAAGGTGGGCAAGGCCCGCAAGCTCTACGGCATCGAGTACCCGCAGGTGAGACCCCAAGTTGTGCGACACCTTGTACTTCGCCGTACTGAGTATTGGTGTGTCTGGTGTCTGGTAGATGTACGCGGAGCAGAGTGACAAGAACGCCAAGGCATTCAACTGCGTCCAGCGCGGCCACCAGAACATCATGGAGAACGTCCCGATCTTCCTTGCGCTGATCTTCACGTCGTCGTAGGGGGGGGGGGGGGGGGGGGGGGGGGGGGGGGGGGGGGGGGGGGGGGGGGGGGGGGGGGGGGGGGGGGGGGGGGGGGGGGGGGGGGGGGGGGGGGGGGGGGGGGGGGGGGGGGGGGGGGGGGGGGNCCCCGGCCCGTTGGGGCCCCCCCCCCCCCGGAAGATGTAACGAGAAGCTTAACGTGTTTTGACTATGTCTATTACAGGATCTACCGCCCTCAGATCGCTGCTATTGCTAGCTTCGTGCGCATTATGGGTTTTATCCTGTACATGCGCGGCTACTCCTCAGGCGACCCGAAGAAGAGAATGCAGGGTTCTTTCGGTGCGTAAGTGGTGGCTTGTAGTGTACTTTGTGTTCAAAAGATCTAACTTTGTTTGCGTTGTGCTTTATGCTGTTAATAGGCTACCTCGGTCTGCTGCTCAACATTGGCTTGAGCGTGGAGGCGAGCTTGCGCCTTTTTGGGCTCCTGTAATCAGGATACGGACTTTGTTGGCTCGACGAAACGCTTGGTGCAACTTGATGGAGAGGAGTGACAGACTCACGGTAGTGCTGAACGAGTCGAGGGTAGCCAGGGACTAGATCTTACTAAATTGACTCCCACCTTGTTACCATGACCAGTGCCGTATTTTGTTTTGTCTTGGTCCCAGAGATGAAGTGGAAAATCGTTTTCTTTCACTAGCTTGCACGTTCGAAGAAGAAAGCTTCAGTAAAATGCCTAGCTCAGCGAAATCGGGACTTGTTGGGTTGCTTTGTTCCCACTTTGTTCGTGAAATTTTACGAGCGTGCATGTTCGACGTCGAATTTGTTGTGTGTGACTCAAACTTGGTGGACTGCCACGTATTTTCGACATGGAGGAACACCACACACCAGAGCGCATACTTCAGTTCCAGCTGGATCCCGACCATTTTTTCTGCTCAATCTTGGGTAAAAGTTGGCTGCGCGGTGTTCTTGTGGTGCTCGTTCGATAGGTACGACACGTTTACCATTGATCATTCGCTTTGGAATTATCGATGGCTGTTCATAGGTTTTCACGAGATTGACGGGCTGTTAATGACTGCTTTCAGTAACAGCTCGCCACCATTACAACATAAGTCAATATCGTGGAAACCTATGCAGAATCGTTTATGTTTGTCACTATCGAAAACTCGGTAGTCAAGAAGTTTTAGCGCTTTGGAAGATCACGCTCATAGACCTTGGCTCACTTCAACCATGATAACTGATCACGTCAAAATTTGTTGGGGATGAATAGCGCAGCAGATAGTCAGAAACCTTTTTGTCGCTATGAAGTTGAGAAACATATCAGCCTCGCGTTCGTTGGGCTTCTGTCCAATCACATCACTCCATACCATATCCGATTATCCACCAATCGCATCCTCTCGACAGCGTCCGTTGTCCGCCCCACTTTCACATCGTAAAGCTGCTCGCAGCTGGGGAGCTCACGACGGACCAGCAGCGGCACACCTCCAGCCTCGAAGCTACGAGACCAATATGGGGAGCGAAGTGACCACCGCGACCTTGGCCGTGGCCATCTCGGCCGCCGCAGCCGCCGCCTACATCGTGCAGCGCCAGCAGCAGAAGAAGCCCAAGAGGCTCAGCCAGAAGGACCTGCCGTTCCCCACGACGCGCACGCCGCTCGAGCGCGTGCCGCTGGACCAGCTGCCCAAGCCCAAGAACGACCTGCTGCTCCGCGCGCTGCGCGGCGACCGCACGGAGCGCGTGCCCGTGTGGTGCATGCGCCAGGCCGGGCGCCACCTGCCCGAGTTCCGCGAGCTGCGCGACTTGGGCTACGACTTCTTCACCATGTGCGGCGTGCCCGAGCTCGCGGTGGAAGTGAGTCTGCAGCCCCTGCGCCGCTACCACATGGACGCGGTCATCATCTTCTCGGACATCCTCGTGGTCCCGCAGGCCATGGGCATGGAGGTCACGATGGTGCCCGGGGTGGGGCCCGTGCTGCCCGACCCGATCCGCACGCCCGAGGACATCGACAAGCTCGACCTGAACCCCAACATCGAGGACACGCTCGGCTACATGCTGGACGCGCTGAATTTGGCTCGCCAGAAGATCAACGGCGAGGTGCCGCTCATCGGCTTTGCGGGCGCCCCGCTCACGCTCATGTGCTACATGATCGAGGGCAGCGGCAGCCGCACCAAGGCGCTGCTCAAGACGTTCCTGTACCAGCACCCGGAGGCGGCACACAAGCTGCTCCAGGGCATCACGGACGTGTGCGTCAACTTCCTGCTGGCGCAGCAGCGTGCCGGCGCTCAGGCGCTGCAGGTCTTCGAGACGGTCGGGGCGGAGGTGCTGACCCAGGACCACTTCTACGAGTTTGTGTTCCCGTACCTGGTCCAGATCGCGGACCGTGTCAAGGCGGAGGCGCCCGACACACCGATGGTTTGCTTCTGCAAGGGCACGCAGTACGCGTACGAGAAGCTGGTGGCTACCAAGTACGACTGCATTGGGCTGGACTGGCAGTCGGACCCGGTTGCGGTGCGTCAGCTGGCTCGTGGCCGCGTCTCGCTCCAGGGCAACATGGACTCGAGCGTCATCTACGCGTCGACGGACACCATCTACGACGAAGTGAAGAAGATGCTCAAGCGCTTTGGCACGCAGAAGTACGTGGCCAACCTTGGCCACGGCTGCTTCCCGGACATGGAGCCGGCGCACGTGGATGCCTTTATCAAGGCGGTGCAGCAGATCTCGCTCGAGATGAACTCGCGTTAAATGGAAGGCCGCCTGCGTTGACTTGTGTTGAAATAGAAACCAGGAGTGCACCCAGGGCATTCACAAAAGATAGGAGGTTGGTACACACTTTTCCTTGTGCTCAATGGTGTTGTCAAACATCCAAGCTTTTGAAAAAAAGTTTCCCTCAACTAGCCGCTGCAAGCATCGTCGGCGAGATGTTAAGCGCATCAGCGAAAATCTAAAGAGATTCAAGCATTTCAAGGTGTTAGTTGCCCGTTTGTCGCGCTTCAAAGAGTTATTCTGGTAGCGCACCGTGAACATCTTGCCGATATTGTCCATTCGTCGTCGCTGTTCCTTCTCCATCAAAGCATTTTTGGCTCGGAGCTGCTCCAGCGCCGTCCTTTGGCTGTTCGCGTGCGCCTCTGCTATCTCGACTTTCTTGACGAGCAGTGCGAGCTGGGATGCAGCACTTTGTGTCTGCTCCTCCAGCCCAGAGCGTACCTGCATTTGCTGCTTCTGAACTGTACTAAGCGCCTGCTCCATCAACTCTAGATCTTCTGCTCGTTGCTGGGACTGCACTCGCGCTTCTGCAGCTTGTCTCTGGGCCACCGTGTCAAAATCTTGCAGACGATCTAACATGTCGTCGACGTGCTTTTGCCAATTTCCGCGCAGACTGTTCGCCTCTTGACAAATCTCCGAGATCCGACTGCCTGTATCACTTTTGATCTCGTGCAGTTTGTCCTTCGCGTCCATTACATCGCGCTGCAATTGCTGCATCCACTCCACATTGTGGCTGTGCGAAGCCTTGAGGATCTCGTTGTCTTTTGCCCAGTCGCGCTCCTTCAGACCCCATATCTCCATCGTCCGCTTCAGCTGCATTACCTCAGTGTGTGTAGCCTTGTGCATCTCTCCTTGGCGCACCACTTCAGCATCCAGATCTCCAAGCTTACGGGTCGTCTCTTTGCGAAGCCCGTCTACCTCGGCCATTAATACGTCCGAAAGAGTGTCAAAGGCACCCCGCAGTGCGCGGATCTGTGAGGTCAGAAACTCAAATGTCGCCTGCGACTCGACCTCCAGGACTAACTGATCCGCCGCCTCGCGTTGCAGCTCCTTCACAGCACGCTGCAGCTGATGCATCTCTGACAGTGGCTTCTTGGTCTTGGCTAGGCGCGAGGCTGTCGTCTGCTTCAGCGTTATCGACATCGCCACTATTCGAGCTTTCTGCGCTATGTTTCAAAGTGACGAGGGGTTTCGACAGTATCGGCGGTTAGTAAACGGTCAAGTGGAATTGGCGAGGCCTGAATTGAAAATAACGAAGAGGGAACAGGTCGATCCTTGCTGCAACTGAGTACTGCAGCGTGCACGTGGCTAACAGGGGTTTAGCGAACAAACGGAGACAAAGCATGGGGATAACATACCGGGGCTGGCTTTATACTGCTTGAAACCAGGGCTGTCGTCTCGCTTTGTATGGCCTTCTTTCAGGAGTCTCACGAGTTGAAAATGTACATACGACCGAACTCCTCCTGCGCTTGATGATAGCTCTCGCTCCTTTGTTCTTTCCTCCTCGACTTGTTGTTTCTGGTATAATAAACTAAAAAGACGCATTATGTGTAGCGCAGTCCATAGTCGTCTTCTCCGTCAAGCAACGACATGGCCTCCTTGTCCTCTGCAGACAAGGTCGTTGCTTCTACCTCCGGATCCGAGTCCCACTGATAAAGTACCTTGCCGGCAAATATGATCAGGAACGCAAAAACGTCCACGAACACTGATGGCGGGATCCAGTTGCGCAGACCATCGTGAAGGTTGATGATGCCAAAATTGTCCGGGTCCACTTGATACCACGCGAGAACCACGAAGGAAGTCAAAAAGCCCACAAGCGTGCACCCGTACATGGTGGAAACACTGGTGAGCCGAATCAGCTGGAGCAACAGCAGATTCACGACGATATTGCTGAAAACGTAGAGAATTAAGATCGGAAGCCCCATCTGGATAAACGTAACTTCAGTGAGTTTAACGCCCATTCAAACCGCAAGCTGAATATGCACAAAGAACCTTACGTAGCAGTGATCTGTGGATACCTCGCTCTCGCCTTGAATCAGGCACATTAAACCACTCGTTTTCTGGTCGAGGTGGAGAAACTAGGCACCAATACGAAGCAAACCAGTCGTCAGAGCTCCAACATAGCGAACACCACGGAATAAATTCGCAAATAGGCCACGTACTTCGGCGTCGAAGATAAGTGGAGCCGCCAGCAATCCAGCAATAAATTGGTTGACCGAAACCCAAGCGTTCAAGTACGATATATCCACTGGCTGGTCCCGAATCACACGCTCTTTATACAGCATCGATATCGATCCCGGAATTGCTGCAAGAAGGTAGAACACACTAGAATTGTTTTTTTGCAAAAGGACAGCAACTCACATGGTCAGATCAAATGGCACTCGCCACCCCAAAAATGCACAGATGCGCAAGCTTCACGCGCACCTGTTCCAGCCGATCTCCCGGTCGTCGAACGCTTTTCCTTGAATGCTGTGCAAACAGAAAGCGTCAGTATTTAAGAAATGGCATAGCGTGCAGTGACTAACGTACTCGTCAATGCAGGGAATCAGCGAAAGGATGAGTCCGCCCGTGATAATCAGCATGCCTACAACTTGAGGTCGTGTGTATCTTTTGAGCAAAAACAACACGAATTCATCAGCGAATGCGAATGTAGACGCGGTGCTTTTCAGGTAAACTTCTTCCATACCTGACACCGAAAAATGCTGCCGACATGCAGGCGGATATCGGAATAGACGCCTGCATGAACAAGAGTGTCTGCGTCGGGTCTGTTCGGCCGCCCGCAATAAACAGCATCAGACCCTGGTTCATTCAACAAATAGCGCGCACAAAACATCTGTAAGTATTCCTATAGTCCAACATCACCACTTGCAAGTAACGCGATCTTACGTGAAGAAGATCCAGCAATCCCATGACGAAGAAGTGGAATTTCGGGAACTCCATCCCGTCGTCTTCCACCAGATCCTGCAACCACAGAAACCAAAACCTTCAGCATCTGCTCCTCTCACACTTTCACCAATTCCCCAACGCACGCACATCGTGCGTCGCCTTGTAGCTGACGATGCAGAACATCGGTGGAATGTACAGGAACGTCATGAGCTGGCACAAAAAGTATCTAGCAACAAAACCACACCCCGTGAGTCCATTTATTGTTACCAACTGCATCTCAAAGGCCTGCAACAACAACAGAATAAGTTCGCCGTCTACAGCAGGTAGACCCACCTGTACGACTCCATTCGGTCCACCATGACCTTGAACAGGAACCTCTCGGAGGACATGGCCACCAGCAGCAACAGGATCGCCCCAAAAGACAGCAGCGACTGGCAATGGCATTGCAGCAACATAAACAGTGATAGTAGAGGTTAAAACGAGAAGAATAGGCGCGTATTGCCTCCATGAAGCATCGCTGCAGTCGAGGAGCCCCGGTGGCTCTCGCTCTTGGAGGTAGGACGTGCACCTTGCGCGAGCAGATGTGGTAGGACTTGCCGGTCCTGGCGTCGATACCCAGGTGGATGAAGGGCGGCGTGCTGAACGCCATGGTGCTGCGACTTCCCGGTCGGAGACGCTCGCTCTCCCCTCGCGCGTTGGCTCTTTGATTTGTGTGTTGAGGTTCGATAGAATACAATATAGTTGTCGCATACTTATATATAATAGTATTTTTTAGCTGAAGGACCAGTAACATCAAATAATATTATTTTAATAATATTAAAATAAATAACTACTCTACAATATTCAATGCAAGACCGAGGATGAAAGAGAACACAAGTCTTTTTCAAACATCCATTGTTTAGTTAGTGGCACTCATAATGCACTGCAAAAAGCGTCATGCATGGCAACTCGTTAGCGTGAGCGTGAGCGTCCTACTTCCAGCCGTTATCTTTCGGTCTCTTGCTTTCGAGTCCAATGTGCGCGGCGTCAAGAAATTCACCGCGACTTAGCAGTAGAAGAAGCCGCCGAACGGACGGCCAAACAGACAGCGCGGGCCGTAGATGGAGCGGCCGAATGAGTTCCAGTAGCCGATCGG